>MU223378.1:1591065-1603267 GCA_018584345.1 Thuja plicata | reverse complement strand
AAGGACAAACACTTGTAAGTTTGGTTCCCTCATAATGTGCATATTCTTTTATTTTGAAGAATACTTTCCTTCCATAGGAAAAGTTGTATGGGACACAAGAAGACCCATAACCATTCAGATAGGTGAAATTATAGAATCACTAGGAATAGATTTTGATAATGTTATGCATGAGTATTTCAAAACCATTAAGGAAATGTTGCAAGCCAGAACTAGAATTCCTAAAAGTCTAATAGAGGAACACCGAGAAGACATATGATTCATGGTAGATACTGATTTCACATACATCCAAGCAGTAGTACCAAGGAAATCATGACTTTCAAAATTAGAATATGAAATCAAAGCAGGATTAGCCACTGAGTGCATTAAGGCACTATTAAATGAACCAGTAGACAACAAGCAACTAAGATTTGGTACCTAAGAAGAGGCCAAACAGAAGATTAAAACAAATCTTGTTGTCAAGAAGGATGTAAAATAGTCAAAAATAATGGTGAAGAATTTGAAAAAGAACTTGAACATATCTTCTGAAGGAGAAGAAGAAAGAGAAGGTGAAGAGGAACAAGAGGGTAAGGAGGAACTCACCGAGGACCAACTTCCCATCAGTGATACAGTAGAGAAAAATGAATCAAAGGAAGAGAATTCTGATTCACCACCTCATCCTCCACCTAAGAAGTCAAGAACAAGGAGTCAAACAGCAAAGGATGCAACTCCTTCTCCCATGGTAAAAGGAAAGGTGTATAAAAGGAAACCTGACACACCAAAGGTAAAAAAACTAGTTAGGACACCTCCCAAAAGGAGGAAATTTTTTCAGACAAATGAGGATTTAGAGGACTCAGCTATGGATAAACCTGACACTACAAAACAAGCAAAGGAAACAGCAAAGGTTACATCACCCACTAAAGACATTGATGAAATATGTAAGTATATTTCTGAAGCAGCATCTCTTGGACATCCTAAGATTAGGAAATGGTGAAGATAGGATTCTGTAGAATAGAATAAGATTGAAGATGCACTTATAGCCAAAATGTGCAGACACTATTATATCCCACTACAATTCACTACATGTGATGTACCACAAGAACTATTAATTAGAATATCTTCTAGATTCACTTTTTCACTTCATGAGGAGAAAAGGATAAGAGAAAGAGTATTGGTTTCTCTTATGCCTCCTGAATCAAAAAGAGAAGAAATCAATGAAATCATGGAGAAACATGCGAAAAGTTTCTCACCCAAGATGAGAGCTTATAAATTTATTGAAGAGAAGCTTATAGAGCTAGAGAAAGAAACCCATGATACATGGAGCAAGATACTCAATCCTGATGAGAAGAGCAGTTATGAGAAGGAAACCACCAATCAGAGAGATAACTCAACAGCTGAGCTAGACAGTGAAGTACAAATAACTGGCCAGAAATAGATTGATATTATAGATGAAGAATAGCCAAAAGATGGTGAAGATAATCAAGTACCAGCCAGTCCAATACACATCAGTTTAGAGCATGAAGTAGTTACCAAAGAAGAATTATCAATAAAAGGTAACTTAACTGATGATATAAATGATGAATCATGGTTAGACAACATTGTCAATGACACCACAGGATAAGACCCTATAGCAGAAGTTCAAAAAGATGAAGACATAAATGCTGCAAAGGGCAATACCAAAGGACAGGATACAGCTATTGACACTGCAATAGTCAATACACCTACAAACATGAATATTTTAATAGATGCTATTGATATTCAATCAAGTCAGGACAAATCATCTAAGAAATATGATAATATACCCAAGGATATGGATACGGATGAAAACAAAGTTGTATCCAACACTCAAAAGGATACAGATACAGAAATGAAGGATGCAACCGACAATCAGCAAGAAGTGTCAAATGAACAAAACAAAGAAGTTGATAATAAAACAGAGGATACACTGAGAAAGGGTGAAGAAAAAGATAAAAGTGAAAGAGTCAAGTAGGATGAAGGTATAAAACTTAAAGAAGATACATTTGTTGATACACCTGAGGAAAATAAGGAGATGTCTTCACCAAACCAGCCAGTGGACTCATAATAGATACAAAAGGATGCCTCATCTTCTTGACCCTCACCTACCAAGTCAACCCAATCTCAAGCTTTACAGATGGTAGTACATTAATCTTCCACCCAGCCAAAGAAGAAGAAGAAGAAGAAGAAGAAAATAGTAAAGAAAGACATCTTGGTTGTTACACTGGATGAAGTAATAGAAGTTCCAAATTGGGATATCACCACTTTGGACAGTGATAAACTTCAAGAGTTTGGAGTGCTATGTCAAAGAAAATCCATTCAAAAGAAAATGATACAAGAACATGGGGAAACAATGGCACTTGACAAAGCAAGAGATATTCTCGAACAACTTGTTCCTGCGGTAAAACTTGGAGCAAATGCTACAGTTAAGGAACAAATTATTGTTCTTACCGACGCAATCACAGAGAAGAATATAGATGCAGAACAAGCTATGGAAGAACAAGCAGAAAAGAAGTATCAATACAAATTAATTGATAAAATCAGCCAAGAAGTGGCACTGAACAAGGTAAAGCTCTCTAAACTAACTGATCAGTTAGAGTCAATGATTGCTGAAGCAATTACCTTAGTTCAAAATATGTGCATGCTTGAAAATTTTACAAAAGAAAATAGTGACAAGTTAGCAGAGATGGATTCTAATGTCACAGCAAGTGCACAAAGCCTAACCTCAAATGCAGACAGTATCAAGGCGCATCATGACAAGGTCATTGAGGCTAACAAGCTAAGGCAAGAAATATGGGATGCTGAAACACAACTAAGAGGTGAGATTACAGAACTACAGGCACACATTCTGCCTAATCTTACTATTCTACAGTAGCATATTTCTGATGCAAGAAACCTTATTGCAACCCCCGAGATGTGTGTAGTAGACAGCATCTATGATATACATGTAAGGATATCACTGGAGCACATGGCTCTAGAAATGCTAAAGGATAAATGGAAAAAGATGATGGAGGAGATCAAGTCCTCACATTCCCACCATTTTGACAAGTTGTAAGTACCTTTGCCTTTAGAATCAAAAAAGGAGGAATAGAAATATGAAATGTATATTGTATGTACAGAAGGAACAGATATATAAAGATAGTTATGTACAATATATATCAAAAAAAAGGGAAAAGAAAAGTACATAAGGATATGTATATATACTTACACTTATTGGCATATACATAGGGGGAGTCATTCAAATGACTAAGGAAGGAGTATACACAGGTGTACATACTAATACACTCAGTATGTTACACATCATATTTTTGATACTAATGTCAAAGGGGGAGATTGATGACATTAATTTTGCCATTAGTACACTTAGTGAAAAACATTAACAGAGATCATCGGTACAAGCATTACCAGCAGACTGCAAGCATTACCAACAAACAGCAAGCATACCCGACAGAACACAAAGGTCATGAAAAATGCTAAGTATGGAATTGACCGACGAACACTGTCAAGTGTTGCACCGACGAAGTGGACAGGACATCACCGACGGGTCAATAACATAACATTGAGATCATCACCGATGACACAGCTTTGAGAACAAAATAGATGGAACAAAAAAGGCATACCCGATGACTAGTTCAAGAAAGGAACACCGACGACAAAGAAAACCGACAGTTAGTTAGAGAACTCGCAAAAAGTGGATCTGAGTTTTACACGACGGATAAAGCAATGTAATTCTATTTATAGAGTTTTAATTTGTTTTAAATCATAACTTGAGGGTCAAGCAAGATTTATGTAAATATTTTAAAGTATCCTAACGGATATAAAACATATCTAACTAAAGATCAAGGTCAAGTTGTAAACCTTGGATCTAGAGTTAACTTGCTAAGCGTGAATCAAGAATTGAGCCAAAACCTAGTATAAATAGATGTTCAAATCAATTGTGAGTTATGAATTCATTGTTGTTGACAGCCACAAAAAGCATCTAAGGAGCAGAAGGCAAGATTCATGCAAAGTTTAGAAACAGATATCAGCTGTCAAGAACACACAGAGGCTACCGACGAGCAGACAAAGATATTATTCAATCATGGAAGGATGATTACTCATACATAGGAAGCTTTATTGGATCTGTTATCAGTAATTAGAGATTGCATACATCATCATATCAAAGACTTATGTAGTTTCATTCTAACAATTGCATCACATCTAAAAATCCTTTTGTAGAAGGTGGACTTAACCGTTCTTTACAAATCTCTTAACAGAGTGCACACTTAACAGTGTTGCTAAAGCTTCAAACAAAGTAGATCTTAACAGGTCTCCATTGTAATACTCCTAATAGGGTAGGTCATCAGAAGTGACCAATTGTAAGCCTTAACCAGCCCCTTTTTTATCTGCAAATAGTGAAGTCTTGTGGGTAACAATGCCCACCGCAGTTTTTACTTCCTAACAGGAGTTTTCTGCGATATCATATCTTGTGTTATGTGTTATCTATTTTCATGAATGTTTCTTTTATGGTTACATATTAAAGAAATTATGATATGATTGCATATACATAAAGAAAAATGAGCAGTTAGATAAGATAATTTACAAACTGATGATTAAGGGTTAATGAGCTAACCAAGAAAAGTTTTAGAGGTAGTGATTCACCCCTCCCCTCTCAGTACATCATTCCAATATAATTCCAACAACCCATACAAGTATAACTCTCATCTCTGAGGGTTTCTCTACGAAGACTAATCACAGATGAAGCCCATAGGGTCTCAAGGATGCAAGAGCTGTAACTGCTGGATGAACAGTGACAAGTGGCGTTCGATCATCTCCGAGCTTATCAGAAAAGAATGTCTAGAGGATATAACAAAAAGGTAAAACTAAGAGAACTTCATGTGGGTGACCTAGTGTTGAGAGAGAATCCCTGTAATCAGTCACATAGAGAATAAAAGGGGGAATTTGAACCCAACTAGTTGGGTCCTTATATCATAACTGCAGCATTCAGCTTCAGAGCCTATCGACTCTCCAAACCTAAAGGAGAACACCTCCGAGAGCCCATTAACACTCTCCATTTGAAGAAGTTCTATACCTAAGGCATTATTGATGACCAGCACCATGTACATATTTATGATCCTGGAAAAAGACTAAAAATTGGAAAAAGTCCTGAAAAAATGATCATCCTGGTGAAAACCTAGTAAAAAGGCACCTTGATTAATCAAATCATAAAAATGGAAAAAGACAAAAAAAAATTGAAAAAGAAGAAAAAGTGCCTTGGTAAAAACCTGGTAAACAGGCGCCATGGTAGAAAAAATAAAATCTTTGCCAAGTAGGTGAAAAACCGGTAAACAGGCGCCTCTTGTACACAACACTCCATCTATTTATACTCAATCTTGGAAATCCTTTGCTTCTATTTGTACATAAGCTTTCAGTCACTTTTGTGACACCTTGGTTCTTCTGAGAACCCTGCTAGCTTGAAACCAATCCAGAGTCATGGTCTGGGGGAAATCAAATTGGCTTTGTCCCAGTACTATAAGTCAAGCCAGTTATCTTTTGTCCAACTTTGTTACTAGGGAGAAAGGGCCCCACTTTGATCACATTTTTCACCAAATCAGAGTCAGTTATCTTGTCATTTCTGCAGGATTGTTCGCTACTAACACACTAGTTTTCTCAACACCCTAATCAATAGTATTTATTAACACTACCTATCTTGATACATTTATGTTTCTCAACACACGTCGGATAATGCAAACATAAACAAGCAATCGATAATAATCAAACACAACATACTCACAAGCACAACGGTGTTTTTCAACACCTCATACATGTACACATCTGAAAACTTTGAAATTGGCTAAAGTATGCTAAACTTATCCTTGTGCATCGTCTGTTCTCATTAATTTTTGTTAAAAAATTTATTTGTCTATTGCCTGTTGGTGTAGTCCCAATGATCCTACAAATGTCAACTGAACAAGGGTGTATGTGATAAGAGCTCCTACATTAAGGAGGAAAAGCCTCACATCCCTCGATCTTGTTTACTTGTAGGCCAAGGTGAGGTCGAAACTATCTCCTTGATTGTTATTTCTCTACTTATTTACACAAGAGTGCACTCATGGTTATCTCAACTTTGAATGCCCTGATATTGGTGTACTCTTGCAACATCAACTAGAAACAATGTTTAGGTCATCTTAGATTTTGTGCCCTGATGCTTACGTTAGTTTCCCATATATTATCCAATGAAACTCATATTCATATTCTTATGGTCGCAATGGAACCAGTAAGGATTGTAGAGACTCCGATGTTCCAAAATGCTCGATGATGAAAAATTTCAAGGCTGGAGTTTAGTGACTACACCTTAGCTTGCATTCATGGTAGTTTTGCATTGCATCTGCATGGTGTTGAAATCTGCATAATATCTTTATCTCTCCAATGTGAAGGATCTGAGGCTCCAATCGGTCAATATTCCTTTTTCCAAGTGCTTAGTTGTGTGTTGATTGACGTGAAAATGACACCCCTGGCTATTTTGATTGTCCTTATTCTATTTTCAAGATCAAAATCAAAATCTAAAATCATTTTACTTGTCATTTTTTATGTTTGAGGTTTTCTTTCAACTGCAGTTGACTGTTTGCACAATCATTCTGTCTAGACTCTAAACCAAAGGAAATCTCTCATACTTTCTTCTGGCTAATCCTCTTATCATCAATTTTAGTAAAATCTAGTCAACGAGACCTCCCATTAAGTACATATTATGTCCTAACCACTTGGGACCTCTTTTTAATCAGATCATCTTATTCCTGCATCTTATTATCATTCGAATTGCTTCTATTCACTGGGGCACCTAGCCATATTTCAATTTCACTCCCGAGGGGGTAGGATCAGGACATCAACATTCTAGTGACAACATTATCAATCAAGACCCCACTGCTTGGGGCATCTCAGCTTCATCGCATCAAATCAAGTTGAGATCATCTTAAATCAAAGAAAACCTAATCAATGGTCTTATACAATGGTGAATAAACTCAAAACTAGACAACATCAGTCTTATACAGGCTATTCATTATTGAAACCAGATACATTGATCAAATTGGCTTCATCGCTTCAAATCAAGTCAATTTTCTTTCTAATCAAATCTCTAAATGGTAATCATTTTCATAGCTTCAAATCAAAATGGTTATTCGTTCAAACCAATCAAAAGGTTTAAGAGTTCCTAACAGATGTTCAGTTTCATCACTTCAAATCAGGCTGGGAATTTTGTCTTATATATTTTTATCGATCTTTGTCCAATCAAGCTCAGAGTCGGTCTTTCTCGACAAGAATGGTTTCATCGCTTCAAATCAAACTATTCTTCGTCTCATCGCTAACAAGTCTTTGATTCAATGCATTGATCACGCATCAATTCAAAGAGGGGCAAATGTAAAGACCTAAAAATGGTCATCTAAACCTTAGACCCCTAATCTCAATCTCATATCAAGGAACCCTAATCTTGATTATTCTAAGTCCTAAACCAAATAGGCAATTCATCAATTTCACGTTGATCTGACCTGAACCCTATGTCTTAATTAATCATTGCACTAGATTAATTAATTAATTCCTAAAAATACATTACATTGGCAAATAAACCTTAAATTATTTATTTAATTGATATTTTGATATATTGATTAAATAAATTGCTAAAATGTCAATAAAATCCAAAAAGGAATTAAATTAATAAAGTTGAGTATAAATGCATTTAAAATTATTTAACTCTTTAAAAATGCATATTATGACATCAATTTCAGTTAACTGATTCTCGAATTGGAAACAAATCTATTTTATTCAGTTAACTCATTCTTGTCTATTTCTCATTTTGGAAACAATCTAGTTAACTGAAAATAGATTTTGGAAGTTTCCTAAATGACTGATCAGTCAGTTCAGTTAACTGACTCTCTCAACCAATCATTCTTTGTGCACATGGATTTTGCTTCTTCAAATCGAATCCTGCCCACTCTTTGGCTTTCAATCTCGATCGTCGATTCGAGAGAGAATTCTATAAAAGAGAACCTCATTTCCTTCAAAAAGGATCCCAGACTTTTGAGTATTGTTATTCTACGTGTTTTCTAGCATCTTAAGCATTCTAAGTATTGTGAGCATTTAGCATTTAGCTTTATCATTCAAGCATTGTTAGATTGTTAGATTGATTTCAAAGCATTTCATTTCATAATCTAGATCACACTTTGATTTGGGTTTTAAAATATATCTTAGCTAAATCTTGGATTAATCATTTTACATCTTGCATATCATTTAGCTTATAATTATTAAAATCTTTCATTTAGATAAAGTCTAAAGTCACTGGAATTGCAATGATCTGAGAGCAATTATACACTCATATTTACTAGAAGGCAATGAGTTGCCTTGGTTGTTTTATATTTTGGTAATTTAGTTTGTTTCAAGCAATTGAATAATGACTCATTGAAGTGTTGTGTATCAAGCTTAGACCAATTTTCACACACACAAATAGAAGTATTATAATATAAATATCATGATACAACTACATATTTTTAAGTCGAACTCATCAACCCATATTTCATGAGTAGTGGTTCACAAGAATCCATCTCTAATGAGAATGAAGGGTTGAATTTGAGATCATTACATTTAGGTGATATTCTGAAAGGTTAAACATTATGAATTTTTGAGACATCCCCCATCCAAATGCTAATCTACAATGCACCTAACCAAAAAACATTTGTAAAATCAATCCAACTTAACTGGCCACCCAATTTCCACAAAATTGTTTGAATAAAAATTCTACACTATTTCACATACATACCTAAACTAAATATAAATTTACAACCATATTATAACAAAAATATATAACAAAAATACTAACTGATCAGTTTTTAAGTCAAACTCATCGACCAATATTTCATGATTAGTGGTTCACATGAATTCATCTTTAATGAGAATATATTGTCCACTTTGAACTCGTTGCATTTAGTTGAAATTCACAAAGGTTAATTATTATGACTTCTTGAGACATCACCTGTCCCAATGCTAATCCAACTCCACTACATCGAACCAAAAAAATTCCATAAAATCAATCCAACTTAACTTGCTACTAAATTCTCATAGAAGAGCAAGTAGATTTCCACATTCCATGAGATCAATTGCAAGTTGTTTTTGGATTTGATTGTGTAAGTATTTTTGCATCAATGTTTTAGATCACACTTTGTGATCCATCATCAAGATGAATGATAGAGAACATGAGGAGAAAATACTTACACATCATGATCTCTATCATTCATCTTGATGATGGATCACAAAGTGTGATCTGAAACATTGATGCAAAATAACTTACACAATCAAATCTAGAAAACAACCTGCAATTAATTCCCTTAAAATCGATCTAAGAAAATGTCTAAGATCCTCCATATAATCTTCTTAATAGTTGATAAGTAGGAGATATTTTCCACATCAAGTTAAATTGTGATATCGTGTTAGGATTCAACAATGTAGTTTTTTTAGTCAAACTCATTGACCCATGTTTCATTTTTTAGTCAAATTCATTTATCCATGTTTCATGAAACAAGGTCAATGAGTTTGACTCAAAAAGTGATATTACAATTTTTAAAAGTTATATGGCAAAAATTTAAGCTACTTAATTCCCATAAAATTGTTCCACTAAAGACGGAACTACAAAAGTCAAAGATGGTAAGGCCAACTGCCCCATAGAATATCTAATGTTTAACCTTGTGGACAAAAAAAAGGAAACATAGGTCAATGAGTTTGACTCAAAAAGTGATATCAAAATTCTTAAAAGTTATGTGGGAACAATTTAAGCTACTCAATTCCCATAAAGTCATTCCACTAAAGATCAAACTGCAAAAGTGGTAAGTTGATTGTCCCAAAGACTACGTGGGAAGAGCACCAATACTCACACACCCTAACTTCACACACCTATAGAGCTTAAACTATACGTCGGATTTTGACAAAAAAAAATTGTCTTTGTACGCAAGGCAACACCTTAAAAAATATTTCTTGGCTTTTGGATATTTAATGAAACTCCCTGTAGAGATCATGAAGTGCTAAAGGGTCAAAAAGTGGTCATTTCAAAGTGTCGTTGATACCCACTCAAAGCTGCACCAATAATCCTTCACTCAAAAATGTCAATACTTGTAGACAAATGTCTTAATACTCTACACAAATGTCCCAATAGTGGTGCACAAATGGGTCAATTACCAACCAAAAAAGCTAAAAAATGATCATATTGATCCATGTGTTATCATTTTGAAACTCCTTTGAAATTAATAATTGAAGGTCAACTATACCTGAAATGTCTGAAATGTGTGATTATTAGAAAACTGTGCTCTTCCCCTATCTAATGTTTAACCTAGGGGACAAAAAAAAATAATGTTGTTCTACTAAAATCTTTTTTTAAAATTTTTAAATAATAAAAATAATTTTTTGTATTTTTAAGATTAACGTCGTACGAACATCCAGCTGAAGCGCTTCCCCGACCAGAAGACTCTGTACAATTCGTCTGACAGAAAGGAAAATTTGAGCTACCTAACCCTCAAAGAGGTCTCTCTGAGGAAAAGTCTGGCGCCATGAAAATGAAATCCCTTTCTCTCTCACAGATTCAGATTTGTACATCAAATTTTAAAAAAAATTAGGTCATCCGGCAAACCCTCGACAAATTCGTTCGCAGCAAATCAGCAACCAAAATGAGCAAATGAAATGAAAGATCTGCGTCTTTCACGTGACTGGAAGCATTTGAAGGGCTGCAGAGTCAAAACAGAAAGGTAAAGCTTTTACCAGTACCTATTTTCTGTACCAGTCTACAATTAGGGCGTGATTTACGAGCGTCCGTCGCACTCATTTCATGGTCTAACAAATTATATTACGTTATTCTCTGTGGACTGCCGTATTTTTGGTTGAATTTCTGAGTCCTTTGTTTTCGAGACCTGCAATATTCCTCTTCCACCATGGGTTATGGCCTTGAGAAGAGAGCAGAAGGGGAGCGTACCGAAAATAATGATGACAACCGTCCACTCAACTTTAGGGTTTCTTCCGCAGCGTCCCCTGGAGCCGTTCACTCTTTTTTGTCTCTGATCGCTCAATTTGTGTTTTGTTTGTTGTTTTGTGGCGAGTGGTCTCAATCACCAGTATTTCTTTTTTTTTTCAATTGCATCTTTTTGGGTTTTTCAATGTTGTTTTCATCACTGTCACTTTAGGTAGTTAGGTTGTGGGTTCAATTCTTGATTTGCTTTTGATGTAGATGAGGGTTCCTTGTACATCAGTAAGAGGTTATGGGCTAAGGTTCAAGTCACTAAGCTAAATTATTGATTTTTTTGGTAAATATAAAAAATGGAAAGACCCTTCAATGTTTGAGTTATTGTAATTACGTCGTAGGTGTTTCCCCTTTGAACACACTTGGGCAAAATAAACCATCCTAAGGTTGAAACTGCTGGAGACACAAATGACTACCATCAAAATGATCCTGGCCGTTTGTCATTTTCGCCAAGTATTTTAGGCCATTCACGGGAGAATCTGATCGTGTCTTCCACTTTACACGTCAACAAAAACCCACACACAAGCTGACTTGTGGGAACACCTGGATACATCGCTCCAGAATTCATAAACACGGGAAAAGCGAGTACGAGCACAGACATGTTCAGCTTTGGCGTAGTGATGTTGAAGGTTGCTTGTGGAAAACGAGCTGTTGATGCCGCTCAAATGGTATTGGTGGAATGGGTGCGAATGCTCCATGCGAATGACAGGTTGACAGATGCAGCTGACCCCTTGATTGGTGGTGATTACGTTGAGGATGAGATGGAGCGTGTGTTGAAATTGGCAGTTCTATGTTGTGATCATCTTCCACGAACAAGACCTGGAATGAGGCAACTGGTTCAAATACTTGACGCCCAAGATTCTCTTCCGCCATTTCTTCCGCTTCCCTTTTCATACGGAGAAATCGGTTCTATTTGACACGAACCGTGTTTCATGGTCTTCTATCATTTCTTTTTACATATCTTGTTACTGTTTTGAAAGAAATCATAGTCTTTCACAATAAAATTCTAGTTGTTCACACTTGATAGCTAGGATGCAAATACTGGATTATTTTCTTTCACCATAAGTTACTCATTCACAGTTGGGTTCTTATTTTCATAGTTAAAGAGAATTAGTAGTTAAGGGGCATAAAAGAATACCTTCTAGCTCCATATTGTAGAGTTTTAAAGTATAAGAGGCTAATATT
>MU223378.1:1574150-1585108 GCA_018584345.1 Thuja plicata | reverse complement strand
TTATGTTATCCCCACAAGGCCAATAAATAAGCTTTGGTATCACTACTATGATCCCAAGCTGATCAATTCTGAAACTACTTTGATATTGCTATAAAAAGAACATAATCCCAAATAATGCTTCATAATCGTACGGATTCCAAAGGTTAATGTAAACACAGTAATAAATAACCATCAATAAAATTGTGACAAGGTTTAGAACACAGCAATTTATATGAGATTATTAGAATGATCTTAAGCTAATATTATACCTCAATAGAAGCCAGACTTCCTTGGTGGAGACAAAAGCAATCACCGAGCACCTCAAAGAAGGATTGTGTCTTAACTTAGTAAAATGCATAAATGAGAAACTTAGCAGAACAATGTAATTCGTAAGGATTTCACAGTGTTATCATAATTATATTGTTTAGTAGGTGGTCTAATGATCTGTGGTTGCATCCTATCTTTCCATGAATAAGTTCAAATATATTTTCCATACAGCATAGTCAGCACTTGCACACAAAGTGTACGACTTAATGTCTAACACTATAGTGCATACACACATTTAAAATCACACAACAGTATGTCAAATGTTCCAAAGAATGCACTTGAAGGGAAAAGTACATAATTAAGTTGTCATATCCCCAAATTCATAATACTCAGAATACTTTCTTTTCCAGCTTGCGATTGTTTTCTAAGAAAACAATGGCAAGCTGGAAAAGAAACGATACTTTGTGATTGATGTTCACAGCCACTGGCATACAGTCCAATCAGTGGATAAACATAACAACATCTTGAACATGCAATGCAGTCACAACAAGCAATAGTCCAATGCAGTCACAACAATGAGAAATAGTCCTCAACAACAAATATTCTACTGTATTTTATCGAAGCTTATAATCTTTAGAACATCAATCACAAAGTATCGTTTCTTACAGATGAATCAAAATCATAAAAATATAGACAAGGTTGGATGGTTGTACCCTTACGGGCAGTGACAGGGTCTTTAGGAAACCAATTTATATTTCATTATCTCAGAATATATTTGATAAACAAAAACTATGTTTGATAAACAATCATCAACCATAAATAATCATCAACGAAAACACAATTGTATCAGTGTATGTGAACAAGTATGATAATGTTTCAACTCATGATAAAGTTTGATAAAGTATGTAGAAAATAACTATAATCAACCATATGTGGTTGCAATCCAATCCACTCTCTCATCCTCAGTCATCAACAAGAACCCTTTGGCTCTTTCACGTTCACCCACAAAGGTGTCATATACCCTCAGGAATACACCTCGACTCAATTCAAGGATGGATTTGAGAGCGGTATATGCGCCCATCAAAGCATTGTCATGATCAGATATATCAATTTTGTGAAGGTGAACATTGCTCATGCCCTCTTTTATTTTCTTCATTGTTTCACACATGGAATCCAAGGAAGCGTCCATACTTGCCTTCCTCCTCTTTCCCACCCTTGTGACTGATGATGTAGGAGTTCCTCTAGCACTTGCAGTTGCAATAGACTGATTGGAAGGATAAGGGTCTTCATCCAAATCAGCAGCACTATCAAGATGTATATTGAAACCAATATCCTCTTCATCATGCACATTGAATGTCTCTTCCATAGGGATCCCTTCTTCAGTCTCAAGGGTCATCGTAGCTGCATTACCTTCAACAATGGCATTACCCACAATTGCACCCAATTCATTGAAGTATTGGAAGGGCTACCTCTTATACACTTTGGCATTTTTGAACTCTCTTCTCTGCATGTTGGCATAAATAAATGCATGAGGTTCTTTGTCTTTCATTATCAACTTTAAAAGAAGGCAATATTATTTCCATCAAAATAGTAGAGAGATCACACTACCTTCAGAAGCTCATCCCACACGCTATCCTCAACATCCATGCACTGAGTTGCCTCGTTATAAGTGAAACCACTTGTATTTCTTAGCTCTTTCATCACTCTATATGCAAGCTTCCAGGTTTTCAGCTTATTTTTGAATTTTTCCTTTGATAGATTGAGGTTCATATCAGTGTTGAACCACCTCTCAATGGCGGACCACGATTCTTTTTTGAAGCCTCCATCACATTTTTTTCCTAGTTGTACTTTCTCAAGGAGCAAGTCTAGAAACTTGTGTTCCATTTCCTTTGTCCACATTTTCTTCTTTGAGGAAGGAGATATTTGGCTCGTGTTACCAATTTCATCCATGCTCATCATTAATTATGTGTATGCTTTGTTGTGTATACAAATTTTTGTTAATGGTATAAACATTGACCCATAAAAGACCAATACTTCCAGATAGAAATAGAAGAAAAAGGAAACCATCATGTATATCAAAGTATCATCATACATCAGTTTACTCAAATAAAACACATTAACCCATAAAATTCCAATACTTCTAGATAGAAACAGAAGAAAAAGGAAACTAGCATGTATATCAAAGCATCTTCATACATCAGTTTACTCAAATAAAACACATTGACCCATACAAGTCCAATACTTGCAGAGAAAAACATAAGAAAAAGGAAACCATGATGTAGTCTTGACTCATAAAAGAACAACTATTCTCAGGATCTGTACTCTTCCCACATTCTACTTGCTATATCATCTCAGAACTGTGCCCACTGGTCTCTATCACGCTGAGACAACCCATATGTCTCCAACATTGGTACACCTATCCCATCATGATAATCTTCCTCTTCGGTGACAATTTCTGATGGAATGTCGTCCTCTAATGTAATGTAGTTGTGTAGTATGCAACTTGCTAATACAATATGGGCTTGTGTCATGATAGGATAAGATGTGGCATGCCTCGGGATTAGAAAACGCTGCTTGAGAATACCAAATGTACGCTCTACTGAGTTTCTAAGAGAGGAGTGTCGATGGTTTAACAACTCTTGTCAAGAGTTTATTGGATTCTCTCTTGAAAACTCCTTCAGGTGGTAGGGTGTACACCGATAAGGAGCAAGAAATCCAAGTGCATTGGGATATCCAGCATCCACTAGAAAATATTTTCCAACATAAATAAAGTATATTATTAAAATGTGAAACATTGATTGTACCCTTGAGTATATTAAACTATGATTTGGCTTACCAGGGGGAACAAAAAGAGGATCTACTCTTGACAGAGCTGAAGCTAGAACACTATTATCTATAGAAGACCCTTCCCAACCATCAAGGCAGTACTAAAACTTATGATCGAAGGAACACACACCCATAACATTTTGTGACAGGTTGCCTTTTCTATCACGATATTTACCCTGCATGTCGACATCAACGGTGACTGGTATATGGGTTCCATCGATAGCTCCAACACAATCCTATATGATATGATACAATCATCAATTCTACGGTCAACCAATAATATGATAAGGATAAAAATCCATACAAGAAATTTTTAACAACACAAGAATTACCTTGAATAATGGATCAAAACGTTCGTTCCCACTAATTTTAGGAGGAGTGTTTGGACTAGGTGGTAGAAATAAATCCTTGTGGAGTCCTAAGATAGCCCTCAACACCTTGTGGAAGTATCGGTTGATTGTCTCTCCTGAGTGCCCAAAGTTGTGGGCAATCTTGCGGTTCCTCAGATTGTGGCCAACGGTGTGGAGGAACATCACAATTTGTTCTTCTAATGTCAAGTGTATCGTATCTATCAAGGTTCCTTTCAGCATTAGGATAGTAGCTAGATGAAAGAAGGCTCCCCTACTCATGCGAATTTGATCATGACAATCCACATCGTTGGAATGAATAACCATTCTATAAAAAGAATTTCCTTTTCTTTTTCGTTTACCCATTTGTGCATTGCCTTCTCGGGCCACCACTACTGTGGCTACGGCAACACAAGCAATAAGAGTTGTGAGAAGATGAGAATATGTGGTCTCCACACCTACCTGTCCTAGAACGTCAATATTCTTAATAGGATCCATCAATGGCCTGAAATGTGGACAAACACAATGATTTGAGCGAGGAGATATTGGTATCATTTTGTTGATGTTCTAGAAATTGAAAGTATTCTACAAATAAAAGTGATTTTAAGACATTTTAGAATCAATGTTCAACCTGTGATTCATCATATAAGTAATGTATCAAGATAGGAAGAAAACTGTTTGACAATGTTTGACAAAATACACAAGAAAAAATGGATGCACTAATAGGTTTGGTTAGACCAGCCAATCTCTTCAAATTAAAATCATCAATTAAGTAACATGCTGCAGTAGTTGACAGTGGAGCTTTTGAACTAATAGGTGCTAATTAGGTTTTGAACTAATAGGTGCTTTTGAACTGTCCATGCTCCAGACCCAACAATCGCTATTTCAGGCATGTCATTCATTGCAAGGAATGCAAATCAATACTAACAGGTTTTCAAAAATGGAAGAAAAATTTCTTGGCTTTAGGGTGTTTGTCTTCTGGCATGGCAATTCTACTATCCCTTACCAGATGGAGACTGTTGTTTCTTGTCTCTGCCTTGTTATCTTCAATTGGGTTTTATGTATGCTCTTGTGGGGTTAATTGGATCACCACAAACTTTGTAAGATAGCATAGGACATAGTTAAGCAAGGGCACATCAGCAACATCAACAGAGATCTGCTGTGAAAATCAATGGTGTAACATACAAGAATATCAAGGGCACATCAGCAATAAAGGACAGAATCACATTTTCATGCAGCCAAAGAAGATCTTGCAGTGGTATAACATTAGATAACATAGATTTGGTGCGATGCTCAAGGGCGCCATCCTCTTGTAATTCCCAAAATGCACAGGGTCACACCGTTGGAAGTGTCATTCCTTCTGGCTATTTGGGTAGAAATGCTAAATGATAATACAAGAACTATGAAGCTGCCCCTAATGCAGTAACCTGTTGCTTAAATCCTTCTAACTAAATGTAGCACTTAATAGCTTCTAACCGTTGATAGTAGTTATGAATTTGAAACTACATTGATTGAAAATAAAGTACTTAAGGCATAGTCTATTGGTTGTTTTCTCAGTTCTCTTTTGAAAATTAAATGAAAATAGAAATGCTCTTAAATTTTTTAACTATATTTTGATCTTTGAGTACACTAATTGCCAGGCTGAATCTTAATTTAAAAACAAACAAATTCACTTACATTATTAAAAATTTATTTCCTTTCCTAGAAGGGAAGGCATGAAATAATCATGTTTGGGAAATAAACTTTTAATTTGGGAAAATCTATCGACTCAATTGGTCATAGAAATTTTTTGGATGAGAAACATTTTTGAAATATAAGATCATGGCATGATTGACGCGCAAGATTGATAGTGCTCCCATATTCTATTATAACAAACACACATTATTTATATTTAATGATTTCTATAGTTACCAGTTATTAACTGCTCAACACATTTTACATAATAGAAATAACAATAATGTTTATCTATTAGATTTGATAATGTTATTAGCTTCAAAACATTATAACAGAACCACTTGAAAACCCTTATTAGCTTCATCAACCATGTCTGACAAGGACCATGTATGAACTTAAACTGTGGATTTGTTCTAAGAAGAAGATTGAATACATTTGTTTTAATTCCACCTCATTCTTGTTTGGTGTTCTGTGAATGCCTCCAATTTACTCTTTTGGGTTTATAAAAATGTATTGTTTTGAATTTCCCTAAAAATTCATTGGATGAATCTGTTCTTTTTTGTGTTTTATTTTAGGGGATTATGAGAAATGGGAAAGATGCAATGAAAACAAAACCCTAAAATCATTGATGTTGGGTTTCATGATTTAAAGCAAACAAAACCCTCGAGTGATCTTTGTGGGAGTTTTTCTCTTCAAAACCTATTCTGCAGTGAAACGAGCCATGACAAGAGTGGCATCATCAACAAGAAGCATATCAAAAGGGTTTTCTTTATCTAGAGTAAGCATTGTAGAGTCATATTTCAAGTATATATGAAAAGGGGGTCTCCTTTGAATTCCTCTATGAGACTCCATCGAAATAATTACTTCTGCTCAACAAAGGGTGATTGGGTGATTGTTTATATATAGTAGTACGAATGAAAATAACCGACTAAAAAAACTACATAGAAATCTCAACCGACGCACATGCAACTATAAGATTTGATAAAAATCCGCCTTCATGCTTTGGTTTCTTATGAATG
The DNA here is from genome assembly GCA_018584345.1 of Thuja plicata. Taxonomy (NCBI): domain Eukaryota; kingdom Viridiplantae; phylum Streptophyta; class Pinopsida; order Cupressales; family Cupressaceae; genus Thuja; species Thuja plicata. The sequence goes on along the minus strand of MU223378.1, from coordinate 1,578,996 downwards.
TATGTACCTTGTTTCAAAGCTCCCATTCTTTTGCATAGGTAGAGAGTGTAGATTTTTAAAACATAGCTACAAAAAACAAGAAATCTTTGATTGCTTGAGAAAACATTATTCGCTCAATAGATTCATTACATTGTTCTTCAAAAGAGGAATTTCTTGGACTTTTTAGATTCAAGAACATGGAATTTCTTGGATGATAGTCCCTAAATATAGATTGGAACTGGACTTCATGCATCTAGATTGCATTATTTATGGACGTTGAAGATGGGCAGAACTAAACTAGAAACTGATTGTTAAAGTGGTGCATGATTGACCAAAATACGTCCAATGATTACTCAAAAACTTGAACAAATCTGATTCTACTTACATTCCCACTTTTGAAACAACAATTTAATGTCTCTCCCTCTTCATCTTCCCTAGAGTCTTAAGCGCATGTTTTTCCCACATTCCAACATTTTGTTCACCAGATCTTTTTTACAATCAAAACTTTGTACATTCCTCTACGCCTATCCAATGTATAGAATACAGAAGAAATTCTATATGAATTCTTTTCGTAAAACTGGAAAACAAAGCTTATAAGAATATGAAGATTCGATAGATTACCCATTGTTTCCAGAGCATTGGACAACACATGAATTTGGCTAAGAAATATCATAAGCAGCTAAGCAAGTACGGGTGGGATCCAAAATGGAAAAAATAATAGACAAAAATAGAACTTAATGACCAGATCCAAAGCATATACTATTTTAAATCTAATAACGGCGGAAGACATAAACCAAAGCTGTATAAAAAAAAAGGAGATTGTATCTATGAAAACATATTCTGGTTTGCATTAACAGAACAAAATATTGTAAGTGCAATTCCAATGGCAAGACGTGCAGAGTGAATACTATAAAGCCAAAACCCTACAAACCTGAACATGTTTTATCATTTCCATACCTTTCAAATCTTCGCAAGCGTGCCACTACACAGAGAACAGTGGCAAGAAATGGAGGGTTAAATGGAGGCACAGCTGTTCGCACTATCTTTCGCAAACCCTATTCACATTCTCACTATCTGATCACAACATTCAAAAACCCTATTCACATTTGCACTATGTCTGATCACAACATTCGCAAACCCCCAAATCAAAATGGGAAGATGACGGACACGACTGAAAATTAAAATGGGGTTAAAAAAATTAAAATGGGAAGATGGCGGACTCGACGAAAAGATAAAATGGAGTTAAATCCATCAAAAACCTGATTTTAATTTCAAATTCCACCTATTTGGTGGGAAGATGGTGCCGCCCATTTTTGGGTCAAAATTGGGTTTCATCGCCAAAATTAGAATTTAATTTTTTGCAACCAAACGGTGGATTTGAGGAAAAAGTGGAAGTGACGCACCCAATTCCAGTGCAATTCCTCCAAACAAATGGGGCCAAAAACAAGAGGGGAGTATGGGGATACAAAACCCTTCAATGTTTTGCATCTTGTGATTTATTATCAAGAATCAAAAAGCAAGAGAAGAGAATTGGATGCTTATTATAAACTAAAGCAATTAAAAAGAGGAAAGGAGTAAGGAAACACAAGACCCTTCAATGTTTCAGATCTTGTGATTTATTTTCAAGGATTAAAATGCAAGTGAATGGAAATGAATGATAATTATAGACTAGAGTAGTTCAAAAGAGCAGGATAAAAGGACACAAGAAGGCAATATTTTAGCTCTTGTGATTTATTATCGAGAATCAAAAAGTAAGAGAAGATAAATGAATGATTATTATAGACTAGAGTACTTGTTATTATTATAGACTAGAGGGAGAATAAGGGGATTCACTACCCAAAAAGACAAAATAGAGGAGGTACGTGGGGCGGGGGGGCACTTATTTGATTAAAAAAGTAAGAAAAGAAATATTAAAATAAAAACTCCTTACATGTGTAATGTTGGAGGTATATTTTTAATAATAAGAATAATACTTGGTACATATGTAATCTTGGAAGTAAATTTTGGAGTTCTTAATGTAGTCATTTATTTAAGAAGAATATGGAGGGAAACATATTTATAGTTCCATTTATTTATCAACAATTTAAATTATAATTCTTAAATTATAGTGGTTCCATCATTTAAAAAAAAAAATCATATATTACTCTAGGATGTATTCCTCTCAAAAATAAGCACTTGTATGTGACCGTGTTATTTAACTTTTTAAGTAGGTAGATTGTTGAAATGTTTGTGTTGCCCATTTTAGACTTAACCATAAGCCTATATGGTTTACATGCATCTTAAGACTAGCACATATACGTACTTCAAGCTCAATTTAGGCATTCATTGAAGGAGCTCAAATAATCAGATTATGTACTGTGTAGATTCAATACTAACAACTTTGAGTATCTTCTCAAAAGCTTGAAATGCATATACACCATTTTGTACATTAGTTATTCAAGTCAAATAAAGAAATTTTTTAGTTTATTTTTGGAAATATAATTTGATTATTTAATATTTTGATATTTTGAAGTTAGTCTACATAATCATTGGGTTATATTCCTTAATAATGTATATTTGCTTTTAACATTTTTTTATATTGAATAAGGGTTTCAAAAAAGCATGTTGAGACAAAGCAGTTTTTAATAATATTTATTTTCCAATTTTTTTTTTTCATTATTAAAGCAGCCTAACAAGGGACTAACCCTTACACCACCACAACCCATGGGTTGTCTAAAAAAATTATTTACAACAAGGTCAAGAAAGACCATTAACAACAGACTAGCAACACAACTTCTAATCTGTACCAAGAATGAGTAGACACCTCACCCACCACCTGGGGATGAGAGTCAGAGTTTATAGAGTCATTTTTTCTTCGCCTACGAACAAAAATCCAAGATACTTTTAGTAGGGTCCCCACTACAAGGGGAAGGTGGTGGGGCCCTCTTCGAGGGCGATTCGGAAAAAAGAACAAAGTGCTAACAATGTTTTAACTCAACAGCCAAGGGTTGATGTGAACTAGTAGAAGCAACAACCAGAGAAGGTTATGTGCAACTAGAAGGGAGTGCATCAACAACAAGGGGTGGATTCAGAACCACTGGGTTAAATGAAGTCGGCTCAATAGAAGCATCACCCTGTGGGGAGTATGTTAGTTCTTTTTCTTTCACTCTCCTTTCCTAGATGAGATTCTAAGACCAGACTATAGGATTACAAACCTAGGAGACAAAATCAACACCCTCAACAGATAGGAGACAAGAGAAAACTAACATTGACAAGGTTCAAAATATCTCCTTCACTTTGTGATCCGCATCACTCAGGTGGGCACTACCTAATATGCACACACATAACTCCTTTGTGACAAACAATAGCTTGCAGATACATAACTATGGAATAAATTTCAAACCTTTAGGTAACATGTACCTCAATGTTTTACCAAATCTCAAGCAATATCCCACTTGCATAGAGTATGTCTGAAAACTAGAACTATCCTAACTCCTATCAACATGAAAGGCAAATTATTTTCATTTATGATTTAATTAATGAATCATGAAATACCCCAGATCTCTCATAGACCAGTGCCTTATCCAATGGGAAACAGAGTCAAACATAACATTGCAAAGAATATTATGAATAAAGAAGACATCAAAGTCCAATATGTCTAATGCCTTACATAAAACATACCCCCATTAATCAAGCTCTACTTGTGAATCTATCTGTGTATTCAAACATGCAATTACCTACTAAAAGTATTTAACTCTCCCCTTGGAAGAGACCTTGTAATAGACAATACATTAATCAGCATCCACTGAAAGACAAGTTGACATACCCTTGATATCCCAACTCATGCATATCTAAAGGAAAATCCTAAATCATAGTCATCCTTTAAATGACTCCATTGCTAATCAACAATGGACAAAACCAAAACACCCTTGATGCCTTAGTCTCTATGATTCAGAAATCAAATGGAGACAACTTGATAATAAAACAACAGCACTAAAATTCCATTCATAAAACTTGCTATTACAATGATGTCTTTCTTTGGAACTAGAAAAAACAAAGAACACCCTATATGAAGAGAAAATGTAGAAATATTTATAAAGAAACCACACTTGGAACCTGCTCTGAATTCTTGCAGAGAAACGGGAACCCTAACAAAAGAGAAAAGAAAGATACATATAGTAGTAGGAAATCCTAAAAATGATATCTAATTGACATCTATCATTTTGCATCTGATTCATGCTTATCCTTCTTTCTCCACCGACCTAATCTTTCTTTGAAAGATCTGAAATACAATCTAATCTGCATACCCACTTGACTAGGGAAAATAACCAATCACTAGTACATTTGACCCCAATTTTTGACCAATATTAGTCAAAATTTCGACTCAAGTTGGTCGAAATTTGGACCAACAAATTGGTCAAAATTTTTGGTGTCAAAATTTTGACCATCTTCCTGTGGGTCAAAATTTTGACGAATAGTTGGTTGAAAGTTCCACGAGCTATTGGTCGGACATTGTGTATGTTGTTTGTGCTATTTGTGCTGGGGTTTCGTTGAAATTTTGACCAATCATTGGTGGAAATTTTCGACCAATCATTGGTGGAAATTTTGACCAATTATTGGTCAAAAAATTTTTTAGGCGTTCTATAAAACAGTTCGCATGCCTTGCCTATAATTTGACATTTTGCATACATCCTGCACTTTCTCATCCTGATGATGGATTACAGAGTGATCTAAAACGATGATGCTAAAAAACACACACAATCAAATCCAAAACGAACTTGCATTACAAATGGATTGTAATGCAAGTTTGTTTTGGATTTGATTGTGTGTGTTTTTTAGCATCATCATTTTAGATCACTCTGTAATCCATCATCAGGATGAGAAAGTG
>MU223378.1:1563714-1574050 GCA_018584345.1 Thuja plicata | reverse complement strand
CCATATCATACTCGTGGGGTCGTCAAGCCACAGTGCCGCACTGCTCTGCAACCTAGAAAGTGGTAAAATGAAGTTATGTTTTCTTTTTTTTACTTTTATGCACGTGTTGGTCGAAAATTTCGACCAACATGGGCATAAAAGTTAAAAAAAGAAAAGTTAACTTTTATATTGCGACCAAAACAAACAATTTTGCTAGTTGGTCGAGAATTTTGGTCAAAATTTATGGTCAAATCTATTAGTGAATATTTATGCAGAAATGACAAGCAGCAGATTAGGGTTACAGAAAGTATACAACTCTAAATAGAAAACCCTAAGTCATCACCACATGACATCAATGAAACCATAGTCAATAGAAAACATTCCCGTAACATCCTATAACTTCAAAAAATCAATCCAAAAGATCAAATTTATCCATTTAATGCCTCTGTGATTTGGAAAGCAACGCTACCGCCTCAAAATATATTTGAATATTTAAATATCTAGTTCTAACGGCCACAGGTAGTGCAAATATCCCAATCGATGACCCAAATTCAAACCTTTATATACTTTAAAATGCAGTCGTCGATCTTCCTTTAAGTTACCCGGGCCCAAAAATGATTTGATATGCCATGTGTCATGATGTCGCAATGCCTTGAGCATTAACCATTGTTCAACTTTCCCTTTGAGGAATTACGTTGGTTTCACGATCCATCTACATCTGCACTACCTTTAATTATTTCCTTTGATCTTTAGCCAGGTCCATAGACTTCCACTTGTCACACAGGTGTGATGCCTTGATGGGTAAAAAGACATCACCTTCATGGTTGAGGAAAAGCCCTGACCGTCAGATTAGATCTGAACTGTGTGAATCTTATTTTCCTTTAGCGTGACAACCATCTTCCATGTGTCACCCTCTAATTTTCTCTACACGAAAACCCTCCTAGCTTTGCGGTCTCACCACCTATCTCGTCGCCTGTGCCATGTGGCACCACCTAATTTTCTAGGACCTCTACCACCTCACCATCCTACTTGGCCATGTCACCTGTCAGTCTGCCACATGTCAGCACCCGCGCCATCGCGCTATCTGACTAGACCTATCGTGACTCAGATCGCGCCATAACGCCCTACCGACACCTATCACCACATGGAACCTTCTGCCACATCATCTAAGTGTGAGCCCTCAAAATTACCCTCATGCCCACTAGTTGGCTGCCACATCACCACCATCCAACCCCTTGGCCACAAACCACTGGCTAAAAAGTTGCATGCCTTTCGGCACTTAACCTTTGTGGGCTTGGTTATAAAAACATCAAGTCCTTCACCGCACAGCCAATGTGGGATAAATGACCTGGAGCGTTTCCAAACTGAAAACAGAGCACAGTAGACAAGGCAAACTCTGATCTCTTCCAACCTACATGACTGCGCAAAAATGACCCAAGGGCAACAAAAATTGGACTTCCTCGTCTCTTTACAAACTTTGCACAACGAACAAAGACAAGAAACCCTCTGCAAACTCTGGAATTTTTCCATGAAAGAGCCTAAAGCTTTGCAAAAATCTCAAAATAGTACTTACAGAAATGAGTACTAATAGTGGCTCCGACTGAGGAAGGTTGAACGCAAGTTCAACACTAGAAAACCAGCACTCTTGGACGAGCAGACCAAGACAAAAAATGAAACCCTACAGCACACACACCAGAGCAAGAAAAAGAAATAAATATATACAAATGTACAGTTTTCCTTATTTGAAAGAAACAAACTAGGTTTGATGGCCCCCTGCCATCAACACAAAGTTTTGTTTCGGCTTGCCTCTGTCAAAAACAAATTTTTCTACTCTGTGCACTAGAAAGAAGCCAGAAACATAGTTGTCATCTGAATAATTAGATGTGTTGATATTTTTCAATAGCATATAGGAAATGTTGTCAGTATTTCTGCCTTTATTCAGCACTTGTAAATCAGGCCTTATCTAAAAATACTGATCATTTTGTGACCAATGCCAATCATGGTTGTTGAAAAAAGAAGGACCTCTAAAGCATTTTTTATTGTTACTTGCATTGTCACATCTATAGAAAACATCCTCCAAGTGACAAAAAACACAATCATTTTCTATCTCACATCTGGAGTCATCAAAATTTATTTTGTCACTGGTTTGAATAATCAAATCAAAATCCTCTAAAGACACTGCTTGCAATTTATATACCTTAAGCAAACCATCATCTATTCTATTTGAGGGAGAGTACTCATCCACATATCCACTAGGTATTTGTATACCTTGAGCCACTAAAAGACCATCCTAAAATGATTCAATAAATGATTCAGAATTTGAGACAAATTCACAATCCACATAATAATCCCAATTAGTACTCAACATCATGTCAAGAAATTCTTCATCCTTTGAGTCTGGAAATACACTAATGCTTTCACCATCTAATTTATCATATTCAATTTTGTTTTGGTCTAGTGACATAGAAGTACAAGGAGAATCATAAATACACATGTCAAAATCAGAACCACCTGATTCATATTCTCTGTCAAAATCAATATGTGCTAGATATAAGAACTCAGAGCTATCCCTCCCTGAACATCTGAGATATTTAAGAGTCAAGAACTCATAAATTTGTTCAGTATGAAGTGAACCACTGTCATCTCTTTCATCCATTTCTGACGTGCAGTCATGAGCAACATTTTCATTTGTACTATCAGTATTTTCTTGTTGACTACACATATCCTCTTCATTATACTGAGAAGGATCACCTTTGTGATTCAAAACTGAAAAATTACTTGATTCACCATAACCTAATAAAGGAATGCATATCCCTTCATCAACACTCTGAAGCTCTTTGAATCATTATTACAGAAACCTACATCTTCATTAATACAATCTTCTTGTTCATCATAGGTATTTACTGTTACCTGTTCGAAGTAACAATTAGTTTCATAAGAGAGATCATCTATTATAAAAACATCCATATTAATTTTATATCCATCACTTTCACCATCCTTATCCTTTACTCCATTCTGAGAAAAAGAATCACTATCATGATTGCAAGAGACATCATCCCTTTTGGACTCATCTTTGTTACTTTGGTTTTCATCATTCTCAAAAACAATATCACTAAGTACAGCCTCCTGTACAATCTCAAACTTAAGATTTTCAACATTTTCTATCCATTTCCTGGCAGACACAACATATTCTACCCTTAAGGAGACTAGCCAATAGATTGAATCAGGAAAACAAAGTTCCACAAATAAACTAGCCCAAACAAACTCCTTAGGACAGAAAGGAATAATATAACCATCTAATGCAGTAGAAAACCTCATGTAAAAAATAAGTGCAGATTCTCCCACCATTGGTCTCATGTTCTTCCTTAGTAACAAAATAACTCATTCTTGCAGCTCTTGTTCTAAAATTGTGTTGTCGGAAAGAACCCCTTCAAGATCTGGCATAGATCCTCCATAATTGGACATAGTAGAATCTCTAACCTCTATTTCCTCCAGTTTTCAACTAATACATGCTCCCACTTGATTTTGCAAAATGCAGTTTTAAACTTGAAGCATGCAAACCTCTAACCACACCTTGTTCCTTGTTCCTTGTTCCTTGTTCCTTGTTCCTTGTTCCTTGTTCCTTGTTCCTTGTTCCTTGTTCCTTGTTTCAGTGCTTAAATCACTTGATAAGGAAAAAAAATTATAAATTTGAAACATAAAATACCTGGATGTATTGGAGTAGCTACAAAATAACTTGATTTGAAATCAACTTCAAATCACCTTTAAAACTTTGGTAGAGTCATCACCTCTTTACAGAGGACAAATTTGAATCAGCTGAGATCTTTTCACCCCACTCTGACCTTGGTCAAAACCAGCCAAACTCTCAACACACCCCACTAAAAGGGTCTCATATTGATTCCTCCCTTGACTATGCTTTAGTCATAAGAGCCCAAATATCTTCTTTATTATCACTGTAAGTCCACCGTCTTTCTTTGTAAGTTTTCTTCAATCATGCACACTGGTGCAAATCAGAGAACTCAGAGTCGCCACTCACCACTTTGTGAGATAGTATAAATATATCTTTGAAGAACTTGGACTTTCAGACACTATTGCAATGAAAAACCAAACAAACCTTGGCTCAATTTGAGTAAAAGGAATACTTCTTTTTAGCATATGTCTCTATAACAATCATATCACTCTGGGATTGTTTTTTACTAAACAGAGAACAAAGCTCTCTTATCCCCACTTGAGTTTATGTGTTTTTGTTGAATCTTGGATGGGCTATCTCCATCTGAATATTGGATTTAATTTATTATACTAGAGTCTCCCTGATAAGGTCTTCAAGACCTTTTTGTTCTAGTCCCCAGTAGATTCACCATTTCTGTTAGTTCTTTTTCTTGCACTCTCCTTTCGTAGATGATATTTTGAGACCAGGCTGTGGGATTACAAACCTAGGAGATAAACTCAACGCCCTCAATAGAAAGGAGACAAGAGAAAGCTAACATTGACAAGGTTCAAAATACCTCCTTCACTTTGAGCTCCACGTCACTCTGGTGGGCACTACCTAATCTGCACACACATAACTCCTTTGTGACAAACAATAACTTGCAAATACATAATTGTGGAATAGCTTTCAAACCTTTAGGTAACATATACCTCGGTGTTTTACCAAATCTCATGCAATATCCCACTTGCATAGAGTATTTTTGAAAACTAGAACTATCCTAACTCCTATCAACATGAAAGGGAAATGACTTTCATTTATGATTTAATTAATGGATCCCTGAAATACCCCAGGTCTATCATAGACTAGTGCCTTATCCAATGGGTAACAGATTCAAACATAACATTGCAAAAAATAGTATGAATAAAGAAGACAGCATAGTCTAATATGTTTAATGCCTTACGTCAAAAATACCCACATTAATCAAGCTCTACTTGTGAATCCTCCTGTGTATTTAAACATGCAATTACCTACTCAAAGTATTTAACTATCCCCTTGGAAGAGACCCTGGATTAGACAATACATTAATCAACATCCACTGAAAGACAAGTTGGCATACCCTTGATATCCCAAATCATACATATATGAAGACAAATCCTAAATTATAGTCATCCTTTAAATGACTCCATTGCTGATCAACAATGGACAAAACCAAAACACCCTTGATGTCTTAGTCTCTATGATTCAGAAATTAAATGGAGACAACTTGATAACAAAACAACAACAACACTAAAATTTCATTCATAAAACTTTCTATTACAATGATGTCCTTCTCTGGGACCAGAAAGAAACTAAGAACACCCTATATGAAGAGAAAAGGCAAAAATATTTATAGAGGAACCACACTTGGAACCTTCTCTGAATTCTTGCAGAGAAACGGGAACCCTAACAAAAGAGAAAAGAAAGATACATATAGCAGCAGGAAACCCTAAAAATGATATCTAATTGACATCTGTCCTTTTGCATCTAATTCATACTTATCCTTATTTTTCCACCGACCTGATCTTTCTTCAAAAGATCTGAAATACAATCTGATCTGCATACCCACTTGACTAGGGAAAATAACCAACATTAATGTAGAAATGATAGGCAGCGGATTAGGGTTTACAAAAAGTATACAACTCTGAACAAAAACCCCTAATTCATCACCACACGGCATCAATGAAACCATAGTCAATAGAAAACATCCCCTCAGCATCCTATAAATTCAAATAATTGGTCTAAAAGATCATATTTATCTATTTAATGCCTCTGTGATTTGGAAGGCAGCACCACCACCTAGAAATATATTTGAATATTTAAATATCAAGTTATAACGGCCATAGGTGGCATGAATATCCCAATCGATGACCCAAATTCAAACCTTTATATACTTTAAAATGTATTCGTCGATCTTCCTTTAAGTTACCTGGGCCCCAACAAAATCTGATCTTCCATGTGTCGCGTTGTCGCACTGCCTTGAGCATTAACCATCATTCAACCTTCCCTTTGAGGCATTACATTGGCCGCACGATCCATCTACATCTGCACTACCTTTAACTACTTCCTTTAATATTCAGCCAGGTCCCACAGACTGCCACTTGTCACACAAGCGCAATGCCTTGATGGGTAAAAAGACACTGCCTTCACAGTTGAGGAAAAGCATCGACTGTCATATTAGATCTAAATTGTATGAATCTTATTTTCCTTTAGCCTGACAACCATCTTCCACGTGTCGCCCTCTCATTTTCTCTACATGGAAACCCTCCTAGCTTCGCGGTCTCACCACCTATCTTGCCGCCTATACCATGTGGCACCACTTGATTCATTGGGACCTCTGCCACCTCACCATCCTACTTGGCCCTACCACCTATCAGTCTATCACATGTCAGCACCCACACCATCACGCTATCTGATTGGACCTGTCGTGACTCGGATCGCACCATAATGCCCTACCAACACCTGTCACCACGTGGAACCTTCTGTCACATCATCTGAGTGTGGGCCCACAAATTACCCTCTTGCCCACCAGTTGGCCACCACATCACCACCATCCAATAGGCTTGGCCACGAACCACCGGCCAAAACATCACCTGCCTTTCGGCACTTAACCATTGCAGGCTTGGTTATAAAAACATCAATTCCTTCACCGCATAGCCAATGTGGGATAAATGACCTGGAGCATTTCCAAACCAAAAATAGAGTAGAGCAGGAAAGAAAAACTCTGATCTCTTCCAACCTGCATGATCGCGCAAAAATGACCCAAGGGCAAAAAAAATTGGACTTCCTCATCCCTCTGCAAACTTTGCACAACGAACAAATACAAGAAACCCTTTGCAAACTCTGGAATTCTGCCATGAAAGAACCTAAAGCTCTGCAAAAATCTCAAAATAGTACTCACTAAAATGAGTACTAACAGAATCATCATCAGCGTGTGAATAATCATCAGAGTAAGAGTCAGATGCACGGACTATGATCATCATTTATGTCCTGCCACCAAGTGGCAGCTCCTCTTTGATGTGCAAGAGAATAATCTATAGCCAAATGACCAGTGGAGAACCACCATCAACACCGAAAAGGGAAGCTCTCATAATCCAATGGTTGAGCCCATGGCCTATCCCCTACCATGAAAACCACTTCCCCAAGGAGGGGAGTGGAGATGTCAATGTCAACCAGAATGCGAGGAAAGGTAGAGAGGCCCATCATATTCATAGCGTCATCCATATTTTAAAAATAACCAATAGAATTTCCAATGGCCTCGTTGCAATATTTTCCCCAAAAATGTGGGGAGGGGGTTGGGGAGACGAACCCACACTAGTCGCACACTGAGTATGTTATTAAGAGGGTTAAAGGAGGTTGTCCAGGGTTTGGCCGAGAGAGAGTGGATCCCCTTCAGCCACATCTTTCTCAACACCAAATCATGTTCATCAAAAGAAGTAAAAGCAGCAATTAAAAAACCCTTTAGCATGGGGGAAAATCTCGATGTTACCTAAGACTAAAGGTCTCCATGAATCAGACACCTAGCGATGTTGACTAGGAAGAGAGGGTTAGAAGTTAGTGAATCTACAAACCAACCCATAATGGTTGTAAAAATCAACATTATCCACCACTTTCAGGCCACACACCACCACGTGAGATGTCCTGGCATAGCCTATGGGTCAATATTTCTCCTTTGAAGGGATAGCAGCAGTAGACTTTGCAACATGGGAAAAACTGCATCCATCAATAAGAGGCTTTGAGAGCACCACAGTACCAAGTTTCTATGAAGTATTCCCATAATGTACAACTCCACCAGAGAACCTACCACCATTAGGAGAAAGAACACCCAAAGCATTACTCGCCCTCCCCAACCCACCAATAGAAGCAAAGGGCGAAAACATGGGAAAATATAGGAAAACACAAGGTAGAAGGGGTCACAAAGGAAATGCAACCCAATAGTGAAACTCCTGCACCAAGTAGACCTGAGAAGAAGCAGGCCCAAAAGCACCTGGGCTAGAGACAATTGTTGGAGAGGAAGCAGATGCAGAGGCGGGAGCAAGCATTTTGAAAATAATAAAATGCTTTGAAATTTCTCTTTATGATGTATATAACTATTTAATTTCTAATATGTTAATAGAAATAAAAGGGAGCTCGCATTATTATTCTAGAGGATAATAATCTTTACTTAAGCTTATTTTAGGCTCGTTCAATCAAATGTTTTAAAAACACATATTAATTTAGATTAATTAATAAACAATTGAGGGTTAATGTATTATGAATTAATGCTAAACTTTATAATTAAAATGTAAAAAATGAAAGGTACTTAACTTTATGCCTAAAAAATAAGTATATTGTTTATGCAGTCATCATATTGCACATTTGACTACATTATTAATTAATTAAAAGGTAAAATGTGTTATATTTTGATTTTCAATTAAAAATATAATCAAGTGTGTAGTTTGATGGCTACATAGAAGTTGCCAAAAATAACTATCCTTGATGAAGATTCTAGAATTTAATGTGTCATAATCTTATAAAAGTGTGCTCTCAACATGGCTTCTTGTGTTTCCCTTATTGATCGTGATTTGGTGTTGAGCAAGTTGTGGGTTTAGGGTGTTCACTCTCTCTTGTCCAATCCTTGGATATTCTCCTTCAATCCTCTTACTGAACCACTTAGTGTTTGTCCAATATGGGGTTGTCTTCTGATCCCCCCTTATGTTTTGGGAGAATTGTTGTTTTAATATCAATAGCAACTCTATCAGTCGCTTCTTAAAGGTGGATGATACCGTTTCCTCCATGGGTCTTTCTAATTTTTCATGCATTTTGGTTGATATTGACATCTACATACCTCTTCCTAGAGATGTGGTTCTTGTGGTTGGGGATAGGCCATGGACTCAGTCGTTGAATAATAAGGGCCTCTCCTTTTGATGTTGTGGGTGCTTCTCTACTGGTCACTTGGCTACAAATTATTCTCTCTCACCTCATAAAGGCATTGTCACTTGATGGAATGATGCTAATGGTCATCACCTAAATGTCCTAGATTTGTATTCTTCCTCTTATGACTCTTCATAGGTTGACGATGACTCCTCCTAGGATGATGTTCCCTCCTACTATTGGTTTGGCCTCCTAAGGCCCTATAGATCCTACTACACCTCTTGTTACTAGTGCGACCACATCTAGCCATGCAGACCCTTCTTCATCCATTGCTCCCATTCTACTCCAACCTTTGGTAAATGTCATGCAGCCTTGTTAGCACTTTGCCCCTTGGGCTGACAACCTCACAAAGAGGATTTCCCAACTTTCTCCCCCTTCTGACAGTGTTCCTAATAATAGTATTTCCTAGACTATTGTTTGTCGATGTAGGAAAGATCATTCTTCCTCCTCTTCCCAATCTCTTCCCCATGCTATTGGTGAATTTTCTACCTACTCTTGAGGCGGGTTACTAATTGTTTTTCTAGTGTATTGTAACTGGTATTATCTGGCCTTTATTATTTGTGGCTTGTTCTATACCAAATTGTAAATGGCCTTTTTGGCATGTCTTTGTAAGGGCCAGTACCCTTGTTTTTTTGCTTTTATTATCAAAAAAATGTATCTTTCTTTGAGATCATGAATGTTATAAATTTTGTCATTCATGTCAAGGCAAAATGTCAACGCTTTAAAATATCACCAATTATGTCAAATGCTTTCAAGAGTTCGCTGGAAATATGAATCATATTGCTATCATTGATGCCAAGTTAAAATATCAAAGTTACAAATCATACTTAGCAGTTCCTAAGTTTCTACGATGTTTATTGAAGCTTGGAATAGTTTGCATTAGTAGGGTAAAACTTGTATTACACTTTTATAAAGGAATTGGCCAACGCAACCAAAAAATGTCAACTTCAATCACACAAAACTAGCCTTTTATGTTTTGAATTTGGAAATGATGTAGACTAATGAAATATAGAACTCGTGATGAAGTTTATGCTTGTAATTTAAGACAATTTTGAACTATTTAAATTTTCAAAAAATGAAGGTTCAATTCATGTCAAAAAATATCAAACAATGTTTTTTTTGTTGGAAACAACCAACAACCCTTGCAAAACAAATACTCTCTCCAAAACATGAATGTGTAAAATGAGAAATGTCACATTGTCCCTAAAATGTACAAAGAGGTGTTTTGCATATAAAGGCAACCAAGTAAAGATGAGAAAAACTTAACATTTGAAGAACATTTTTCTAGTAAATTTTTGAAAGTCAAACTTACCAGAATTATATATTTCTCATTTCAAATCAAATTTTGCCTATTTTTCTATTATTTGATAAAAAAAATACCCTTTCAGGGAGAATTCTCTCCTCTAATAAAATGTATATTTTTTCAAAGAATATGTGTGTGTGTGTGTGTGTGTGTCTATATATATATATATATATATA
>MU223378.1:1542434-1563381 GCA_018584345.1 Thuja plicata | reverse complement strand
ATATATACATACATATATATATATATACATATATATATATACATATATATATATATATATATACACATACATATGTATATATTTACATATGTATATACATATACATGCACATGCGTGTGCGCACACACACACATATAATATATTTTCTAATCGCCCTAGTCTTTTTTATAACAGCTTATTTGTAATATTTTTTAAAAATAGCAAAACTAATTAAAATATTAGCATATATATATTGGATTGTAGACTTTGAATTCTACAACGGGGTCCACATAAAATAGTTTCAGCAGAAAGATTTTTGGGTGAAACAGTTTCATTTGAAACCCTTTTTCCTCGCCTGAAACTATACAAGTAAATTTCACACTAACCCAAACTTTACAAAGGAAAACAAATGATTTTGGGTTTTGGTCAAAACTCATTCACCTAAAACCTTGTGGGCTATATTCAAGCCATGTGGTTCTAATCGAAATCCTTCTTAATGGAACATTTATGGCCAAAAATATTTAGATAGAAATGACTTAGTTGGTGCAGTATGGCATAGGTTTGTTCTTTCACTTTCCAGATCTTTGATATTGGATGGTTGAAGGTGGTACTCATACCTTTTGTAATATCATTATTTTGTTTTTTCATATTCTAGAACACTTAGTTATTTGATCTTGTAGTTTGGTGGATTGGAAGAACTAGTAAGAGAGCATGTTGGATCCAAGTTTTAGAAGTTTTGAGTTAACAAAGATATAGAGAAAAGTGAATATTGTATTCATTGTGTTTGGTTGAGCTAAAGAAAACATACACCGACTAGAAGTGTGTAAAGGTAATTTGGGACCAATTAAGATTGTGATATGAAGCACATATCATTTCATCATTCCGATGTTAGCACATATGATTCCAAGTTGAGCCAACTAAACATTACATATTATTTTGAATTAATGATTGAAATATGGACAACACGGTGAGTTGTGAATGGTTTCAAATAGTTCTAATCCAACATTGAAATATGTATAGAATGATGAGATTGATATATATTGTCAATTATTCATGCAAGGTGATTTTAAATAGATTGTGTGTCGAGAAAAATATAATACTCAGTATGTATTGTAACAATATGTGTAAAAGATCACTTTAATTGATAGAGAGAATGGCTCCATGATAGTTTTGAAGGCTCGAACGACTCCATTTATTGCTTACTCTATAGGTTTGAACCCTAAAACGACGCTCTCTACCTATTTGTTGGGTGTTTCCCCTGGGTTGGGGGCTCCTATAGTGGAGGTTGGACTCTCCCAACCTTTCGCTCTTGCAGCTGAGTTAACTATGGAATGTGCTCAAGTTCTTACTTATCCCACTGATGTTTTCTTTGGTGTGCAGTGGGAGGTAATGATTTTTTTCATCTCTAGCGCAGATCCCTCTACCTTACAGATTTTTGAGTTGGGGTCTTTGAGTGTATTGGATGATTTTCCATATTTGGTTGGGGGTGATGTTCCTGATAATGTTAGTGGTAGGATTTCTATTAGAGCGGTGCTCACTTGGCACTCTTATGAGAGACATGGTATTGGGTCTACTAAGGCAATGAATTTGGAGGTCCCCCCCAAGCTTATCTCTGTTTTAGGTGGATAGAGCTTTGCTCATGTTGCCAAATTTTTTGTTCCTTCAAAGGAGGAATCTCGACCTCTTGCCTAAGCCAAGACATCCCCTATGATGGTGTGTGGTCTGAATGTGGTGGATAATATGGATTTTTACCAACATTTCAGGTTGGTTTGTATATTTATTGGTTTATGGCCTTCTCTTCTTGATCTTCATCGCTAGGTGACGGTTTCTTGGAGACCTTTAGGCTTTGGTAACATTGATCTTTTTCCTTGTGCAAAGGGGTTTTTTATTTCTATTTCTACTTCTTCTAAAGAACGAGATTTTGTGGTAAGCAAGTTGTGGGTTTGGGGAACTCACTCTCTCAACCAAAGCCTAGACAGTCTCCTTTAACCCTCTTACTGAACCACTTACTGTACAACTAGTGTAATTTTGTCTCCCCTATCTTCCCCTTCAATTTTGGGAGAACTCTTGTTTTGAGGTCATCGACAATTCTATTGGTCATTTCTTAAAGGTGGATGAGGTTATAGTTGCTATGGGTCTCTCTACCTTTGCACGTATTTTGGTTGACATTGATATCATCACACCTCTCCCTAGAAACATGGTTCTCATGGTGGGGGATAGGCCATAGACTCAACCGATGGATTACAAGGGCTTCCCTTCTTGATGTTTTTGATGCTTCTCTATTGGTTACCTAGCAACTGATTTTTCTCTCTTGTGATGTAAAGGTGTTTCCACTTGGTGAAAGGATTTAATGATGAACATTTGAGTTTCCTAGATTTTGATTCTTCCTCTGAAAAAAGATTACAGGTTGATAATGACTCACCTCTAGATGACTCTCCTGCTACAAATCTGAATATACTCTTTTTGTAATCCCGCCCTCGTCAATCCTTGTGGATTCTACCCATGTCGTTGCTTCTGGTGTGGCATCCTTTGGCCATGTGGACCCTTCTTTGTATGCTACTCCTACTCTACTCCAATATTTAACAGATGATGTATATGTTTCTCAGCACTTTGCCTCTTGTGTTGATAGTCTTTCAAATAGAGTTTCACTAGTTGCTCCCTTGTATGGTGGGTTCCTAGTGATAACATCGCCTGGACAGTTGTCTAACGATGTAAGAAAAATCACTATTTTCATCCTCCCGCNCCCCCCCCCCCCCCCCCCCCCCCACCCATGTTGTGGCTGAGTTGTCTACCTACTCTTGAGGTGGGCTATTAGCCTTTATGCTAGTGTGTTATTTTTCTTTGTAATTTCCAGCGCCTTTACTATTAGTGTGTTGTTGGTCTTTATTGATGACTTTGGACTTTGGTTGTGTAAGGGAGAACACCCTTGTTTTTCTACTGATTTTAATAAAAATAATATGTGATATCTATGTTTATATGAGCATATTGATTCATTTTTAGTTGGAAAATAAAATTATTAGGAAGTGGATAATGTTGTGAAGCATCTTCCTGTTCATTCAGATTGAATTAGACGTATATAAATCCACATGACAAATTGTATATCACTTATTTTGCAAATCAAACCTATTGGTGCCTCTTAATTTGAGTTGGTGATTAGTGACAAGGTTGAAGCTCATTCTGAGGGGATTGGATTCTCTGGTAGGTTGGTGTCTACAAATCATTTTAGGGAATTAATTTCTCTTGTAGGTTAGTACTTGAAAATTAGATAATGAGGGGATTAGAGTCTCCTTTTGGGTTGTGATTCATGTGGGTTGGTACTTACAAAATTATTGTAAGTTTGATAATTTTTTGTGAGGTTGGATTTGGGTAATAATTCCAAGTAGCTATTCTCATCATAGTTTTTCCCTTATGGGTTTGCACATAAATTTGTTTATTCTCTTATGTGGATGTGTCCATTTCTTGTATAGTCATTTTGATATCATTGATAATATTTTTATGTTATTGTTGATGTGGTGGTTTAAGTTTAAAAAGAAATTAAATATAATTCACCCCCTCTTGGTATTTTTATGCCCAACAATTGGTATTAGATCTAAGTTCCTTGATGAAGCCAAAAAACTTGAGATAGATCTTGGTTGACTTTCACGTGGTAGGACAAGGTCTTTCTTCTAACAAGGTGCCACTATTTTTTTTGTATTGAAGATATTTGAACTAAACACCATTGAGGTGCTCCCAAAATGGCCATGCCACTATTTTATGTTAGGATTAAGTTGTCATTTGCCTTGTAAATCCTATGGAATAGTTCCAACATACTTGGAAAGTGTCCTAAGTCACTTAGGATGTATTAGGAAAATAATTTATAATACTTATTTTTCACTATTGTTTGAAATACAATCATAAGGGGTGATAGGTTCTACTAGTAATGGTAAAAGTGAGTTGTGATCACTGTTGAAGTTTTCAACACAAGCACCTAGGATCTAACATCAAACAAAAAACACCTTCCACAAGCAAAGGTAGCAAGAAGGAATTGCTATATTCCTCAAAAGCCAAAAAGATTACATTATTGCAGGATAGATGATTTACAAAGAAGAGATTAATTTCTTCAATAGAAAGCAATAACCCTAAAAACATGCAAAAGCTAACCCAAGCTAAAAATAGCAAACTAGAGCTAGCTATGCAAACTGGAAAAGCATGATATGTATAATATGCAAATTGGACCATAACTAGACAAGACTACCCTAAATTTAGGCTCAACTAAGTGAACTTAAGCTAGAGAGTGAATGTGCAAACATGTGCTTAATTATGCATGAGAATAGGCATGAGAATATTCTCTAGCATATGTATAATTAACATAAATAATCCTAATGCAAAAAATATACATGTTCTAACAATCACAACTATTTACTATTTTTTTCCCAATTATGAACATCTAGAATAAGATATTTAATGACTTGGGAAGTAGACGAATGAGAGACCTATGGACTTCTCCAACTGGAAGCATGGAAGAGGCGATAGGTTTTTCTTGGCATTTTTTTCATTTATTGCATTTAATATAATGTTTATCTTGCAAGAATGGGCACCCAAGTTGGAGTGAAAGTATTGGAGCCAAAATCGGTGTATGTTTGAGTTTCGTGGAGAAATTGCAAGGGTTGTGATCGTGAGGAATGAATAGGATTCTTTGGAGATCTTTATTGGTGATTTTAGAGCTCTTGTCATTCTATAAATTTAGCCTTTTTGGTGTAGATTTTGTAAGTGAAACGGTTGAATGTAGAGTCTCTTTGCAGAAAAAAGACGGGTGGTAAACATGAGGAGGTCATTCAGATGTGCATTGGTGTTGCTATGATGGAGGAAAAGAGAAGAATAGAAATGATTATATTAGAAGAAAGGATGAGAGTGGAAGTGTCTCATTATTCAACATCAACTTATATAATAAAGACAATGAGAAGTGTATGGATAATTTCCAAATTTATTAGGGCTTAAACCCTCGCAATACCACTAAGGAAAGTAGTGGTAAAGTCTAGACAATATCCAATGCATCTTTGTAGGAGTTATAAATGATTGCAACCATATTGAACCTACTAAATTGGGACTAAATACCTTTGATGATGACATATACATCTTAATAATAATAAAAATTGCAAAGACTCTATATATACACAAGTCCTCTACTTTGGCACCCATCCACACTACCCTAAAAAATACATCATTGTATAGAACAACCATTACCTTATGAATTCACTTCCAAAAACATTCATCCTTTTACTTGCATTGAATCCAAAATATTTAATTATGTTTGTGGTCATTTGTTGATCAAAACAAAGTCATTTTGAGTGTGCATCTCATGACTTAGTCTCTAACATTTTTAAGAGTACTTAAATATAATTTTGTCATAGAATTTCTTAAAGTATAAGTTGTATTTTAAGTCTTAGAACAATCATTATCTTATGAATTCATGTGCTAAAACATTCCTCCTTTTACTTGCATTGGATCCAAAATATTTAATTATGTTTGTAGTCATTTATTTATCAAAATGAAGTCATTTTGAGTGTGCATTTCATGACTTAGTCTCTAACCCTTTTAAGAGTACTTCGATATAATTTTGATCATAGAATTTCTTAAAATATAAGTTGTATTTTAATTATTGGTCACATGAATAAGGAAGACCCGCCTATGTTGATTACTTTAATTGAGGATATATCATCCAAAGAAGCAGCACTTAGAATTTGTCAACTCCATCAATGTTGGAAGGGCTAATTTATATTGATATACCTGCAACCAAAACATTACTACTTCTCACGTCACTCAAGCACCTTCACGTACAAAGGGCAATAATAATCACCATTAAATATCTAGTTAGAAGATCAAACACATAATTTATTTTGGCAACGTCTATACAACGCCCAAAATATACCATTTATTGTAATTATTAACTAATTAAAAATAAAAATTAATTAATAAAAAATTAAAATTAATTAGTTAAAAATTGAAATACAATGAATATAACATATTTTAATTAGCTACTATTTACTGTAAATAGGACATTTTGGGTATTGTATAGACAATGGTATTCATTTTGGATGGGTAGAAAGAAGATATGAATATATGGGCATGCATAATCATTATATAAAACATAAATCAGTCATCATGCTAATTTTAAGCACATGCAAATGGCTACAAAAGGTTTTATTGAAAAGGTTTTAGATGCTAAAATGGAAATTCTAAAACAATGTTTGGACATACACAAAATAAAGGATGCAATTGCTTTAGAAGATATATGCAACATGTGCAAGCGTACACATAGCACATGAATTCATCAAGGCGACGTAGCGATATATTTTATGATGATAGAAAACTGAATAATTGACAACTCGATAACAATATTCAGTACCCTATAGTATAATAGTTTCTCTCATTGTTGTTGTCCTTCCCATGGTAAGCATTTCAATGTGCATATATTGTAGGACGACAACATATATACTTTTAAAAACTACCATTCACCAAATTTTCAAGTGTTCAACATTGTGACAATTTGATGTAACCTCCAAAGAAGATTATAACGATTTTTATGATTCTAAGGACAGCGAAGCTTCACCATTCTCATGTCAAGCTCCTCTTGTACCAAAGCATGACGTTTAATAGAAGCTTCCATCTCAACGATGACTTGTTCTCGCTTCTTGTTTTCAAGTTCTTCCATTTCCAAGCCAATCAATGGTGGCGAGGCACTTGATTTGGAAGATAAAACTCTTTATATCATCTCATCAAAAGAAAAATGCGTTAGAGTAACAAGCTATTTCACTTATTAATTAAATCATTTTGATTTAATTATTAACTCACTTATAAAAGATTTATTATCATTTTGATTTAATTATTAAGTCACTTTATCAATTATTATCATGCTACCTAGGTTTTTCTGTTTTAGAGTTTTGATCACCTTTATAAGGTTTGATCTCTTTGTAATTATTAATTATCTGATAATGTTATTTATTGAGCATTTTTTCTCCATTGTTTACACAATATGTTTCATCTTTCATCGATCTGTTATTTTTGGCCTCCATAGCTTTTGCTTCTCTCTTTCTGTGACAGGTTTGCATGTGGGTGAATCTTGGGAGCTGTAGGGTTGAGTTTTCATCAACTCCAATATGGTATCAGAGCTCCAGATCTCATGCATATGTTCTCTTCATGAGAGATTTGGTCATGTTCTTCAGATCTGTGTTTTTCAAAAGGTTTTCTATTTCAGATTTGTGTGGATCTGGGGGGAGTTTGTTTTTGGAACACTTTGGGCTCAAACGAACCTCGCGCTTGCGCTCAAAAGGCTCCAAAACCCCTATTTTCATATAAGGCACATCCAATTTTGACATAGTTGCATTCTGAGACCAAAAAAAAATTTTGTTTTACAGTCCTTTTTTTGGGCACATTTTTTGAGGCAGCGAAAAAAAATTAAAACAAAAATAATTTTATCTTCGTACCTCCACCAATTTTGGCAGTCCCACCATATTTAGCAGCTTTAATCGAGCTTCACCAACTTTAGCCAAGATTTCTTGGGACTCTTCTTGTTTTGGAGCAATCTTCGATTTTTTGCTCATATCTTGAGCAAACGGAAGCGTTTTTGGGCAAACGAGATATCACCAAAAAATGGTGGTTCCAAGCCCAATCTGATTTTCCAGGTTTGGTTTTATGATTTTACTGTTTTGCACGTGCTTTTTCAGTCAAAGTTGGAGTTTCTTTTTGCACTCTGGGAGGCATATCTTGCTCATCTGGGCTCTGTTTTCCGACTTTCTCATATCATTGGAAAGTTGGTTCTATGCTCTTACCTTTGATATGCTTCTCATTTCCAGAATCTACTCCATGTACTTTTTATTCATGTTTTTGTTTTTTTGCAATCTAGTGAATATCTTGGATGTTTCAAGTCCTAGGATTGTTTTCTTTGCATATGATGACTTGTTTTTAGTTGTTACTCATGTTCTTACAATTTTTTGTCATTACTGAGCATTATAAACATCTATTTATGTACCATTTTTTTGCAAACGCAATAAGATAAATTGTCATTTGTTGCATGTTTGGAATCTTGCACATTTTGTGCATGTTTGTACTTAAAACTACATTATAAAGTGTCATGGGGGGTTTGATCTACTTTTGTCAAGTGAGTATTCCTTCCACGACATTAGCCTCGTGATGTGTGTCAAAAGAGTAATCCTTCCACAACACCATCATTTATATGTGTTTGTACTTTCTTTTGCACTTTCCATGTTCCTGGTTCTTCGACATAAAGTTGTTGACTGTATGTTTCAGTGTACCTGTCATGCCTCTCCCTACTCAGCATTATGAGGGTATCATCTGTTGGTTCTAATGCTTCTTTGGTTCGATGGAGTGAGTTATATATTTAGTATTTGTTCCTATGTACTAGGCAAATGCAGTGGCTGGATACCTATGCATTTCGGTGAGATGAATCATTTACCATATGGACACTCTTTCATTCTTATTTTGGAGGCATCCTTCCATCTTTTGATCAGCTCTTCAGACTTTGGTATTTTTTGTCATCTGTATCTTCGAGTTTCGATGTCTTTTGAGGGCACTCATGCAAATTACAGTCTACTTGATCATGTTCTATTACAGTGGAGGTTCCAGCAATTATTCTTCGACGGTGTTTGCAGCTTCATGCTTCAGTGTTCATCATTTGTTCCTATCTTCTGGGACATTCTCTAGTTTGGAGGCTTCTTCAGTCCTTCATTAGTCTTCATCTCTTTTCAAAGAGGGAGTTTTCCCACTGGGTTTTCTTCTTTTCTTCTCTTTACAGAGTTTTTTTGTACTTGGTTTCCTAATCAGGCCATGTTGCTGAGACCTATTTCATTCTTTCAGTAGTTGTTTCTAAGTTTTAGCTACTCTCTAAGTTTATCTTAAAGGGGGTGTTAAAATAATAAGTTATTTCACTTGTTGATTAAATCATTTTGATTTAATTACGTCACTTATTATATCTAATTTACTTAAGCTAAACTTTAGGCATATAATAATTGATTCTCTTATTAATTATTATCATGTAACCTACATTTTTCCCTTTTAAGGTTTTGATCATTTTTATAAAGTTTGATCTCTTTGTAATTTTTAATTATCTGAGATTGTTACTGTATTGAAGATTTTCTCTCTATTGTTTACACAATGCATTTTCTCTCCATTGTTTACACAATATGTTTCATCTTTCATCGATCTGTTATTTCTGGCCTCCATAGCTTTACTTCTCTTTATGTGACAGGTTTGCATGCAGGGGATTCTTGGGAGGTGTAGGGTTTGAGTTTTCATCAACTCCAATAAACTAAGGATCATCAAGTGTCATGTTGTTGGAAAAACCTTGTTTTACTTCCCTTCCTCTCAAGGTGCCACTTTGTATTTTGTTGGGAGAAGATTTTTGTTTGTCTTCGAAGTTTCAAAGTTGTAAGCCATCTCTTTCCTAGGTACGATAATTTAAATTATCTAATAATAGGTATGTTGTTGAAAGCCAGTGGACATAGGAGCTCAACATAGCTTCTCAACTTAAAGATCAAGCTGATATTATAGTTTTTCGCATCCACCACTTAGCACATTTTTATTGCTTATCCCTTTGCATTAATAATTTTATAGACATTTAACACAGACGATGATTAATGATATACTTTAATGAGTTACTTCACGATTACGAGAGACCAGTAAGAGAAAGGACCCAGTGGTTCCAATAGTTTTTACAGCATTTCTTGATCTTCTACCAATATTTGTGACCTTAAGTTATTAGTGTTGAGGATGCATATACATAATTGAATGTAGTGTATTGTTTGGATCTAAAATGTAACAAATCATATGACTCGACATCAACACACTAATAAAGCATGACTTAGTGCTCAAGTATTGATCTAACTATTTTTTGGACTTTTTTCAACACCTAGATAAAAGACATACCGATGTTGTATCATATTTGATGATGTGGTTGTCAAACTTTAGTTATAAAAAAAGGGACTTGTCAATTAAGCTGCTATAGAGATTGAGAGTGATTTGAAATTTCCATATAAAATTTTGAGAAGTGTAAAATTGAGAAGCTCAACTACTGAGTCATCTTAGTATATGGATTTTCCTTAACATAAGAGTTGTTAATTCTTGGATCCAATCAAAATTGCATTGTTCTTAACCTTCAATCAATTCTCAAGTTAAGGGGAATTGATATACACATTTACCAACCAACATTGTGCATTCAATAGAATAATGCCAGTCTTGGCTAAATGAAAGCTGTGAGCAGCAATAAACAATGACCAAAACTGTACTCAATTATATAATCTCTACATTGCTGGAGTTCAACAGTCCAAAAATATGTTCTACAAATTGCATAATACATTTTCATAGATCTTAATGCAATCACAGGCACCAAAATAATTTTATGGTTGGCTATGGCAACTTATTTAAGTTGAAAAAGTAACCCGTTTATCTGTGTTACTTATCTAGGTATATGTTGAAATGTCTATCTTGCATCTTCATATGACCAGCCTACACATTTTTGCGTAAATGAACAAATTAAAAAAACGTACACATTTGGTTGTAGCCTTGCTCTTTCTTGCAAACCTTTTGCCTATCAATTAAAATAATTGAAGAAGACCAAAGATTTTACTTTGTATGCTCAAAGTAACGTTGGTTGGAATTTACTGAATCTATAATGTCTGCTCTTATCATTCAAACATATAACATGCATGCTGTTTTTTATTGTGGCAATTCATAAAAAGATTGTACAAAATTGCCAATTAAGACGTTGGTTGCGCAAACTTTTCTAGAAACAAAAATTCGTTCTTTTTCTTTTGGAAGCAACTGCATCCAACTTTCCCAAATTCTATATAACATAAGACTTCAATTTCATTTTTTTTAAAATTAAAAAATCAGAGCACTAAATATTCTTGGTGTATGGAGTAGAAATACAATACATCGTTATAACAACAGAAACACAGATCAAAAGTGTGTACAACGCTCCTAATATACTCACATGCAAACATAAGTAAATAAGAGCCAATCATAAACACAGTTAAGTACATGAATATTAACTTAACATGTTGCATAACACCTCACAAACTCGTGACAAAAATGTGTTTTCCCTCTATCTCCATTTAGTGAAAAGTTAAAAATAAATTAATTGAAAATTAAATTCAAATAAGCCGTAAATTATTCATAAATATAGACAATCAGAATTAAATGCTAATTGCTTCTGACACTAGTCTCATAAAAGAGATCAACCAAAGCATTACGCTATCTAAATTAAATAAAAATACAAGGCAGCTTGGTCAGAGCTGATTCTCTTTGAACATTGCCTCGTTCAATGCCGGTGCACACCCTCACTTCCAAGCTGCCAAAATTTTTAGTAGCTAGCAACTAAATCTTGGTATTTTCCATGTCATACATCAAACAAGAAATCTGTATGTGACCACCTCAGCACTGCAGTGTATGCCATATTCTCCAACTGCTGCTACATTATGTCCCAATTCAGGTTACTATTTTTCGGGAAGTTTTGGAAATGACAAGCTCTTGCTTCATCCAGACACAAAATCTCATGACCCTGCGATTAATAAAGATCAAATGTGTAGGATGTTCTAAAAACAAAATAGATATACCGAACATTAGATTAATAATTGAGTCCACATGATGGCAGAATATACTACCTGCAGCCTTAGGTTTCCACATAAAATCCTGCATTCTTGGCACACCTGACTGCTACAGAAAGATATTCAAATAACCAATTGGAAGAAAAAATTAATTTGGCAGTAACAAGCAGTTGAGCAATAACAAGGTAAGTACCAAAAGCAAGGCACAACTACATACATCAGGCTAAACCATTCAACATACTATATAATTGACAAAACAAATCATAACACAATATCACTGGATATCTAGAAAACAATACAAACCTGTTGCACTTGATGGCGGGATGCATCAAGATTAGCACCGACTCCTTGTAGGCCATAACCAATGTTCTGCATATGAAAAATAGGTCCATGTTAGTCATTAAGACAAAACAGCTAAACATAAATCTCTATATTGAAAATTGCAATCACTTGAAATTAGATATTTAAAGAAACCACGTATGATTGTTTAATTTCTCCCATAAATTTAATCAAGAAATGCCCCATACAAACAGCAAACTGAGACAAGAACTTGATTTGCATGCAGAAAGTATTGATGTTTCTCTTTGCAAGTCCTAAATAGAGGTATTTCAATATTATTCTGATTGCAATGACACGTCAAATTCAAATGTAATAACAAAGGAAGCACAAGCTCAAGCAGTGAGCAACTGTAGAGAATAAAAAACAAAAGCTAGAAAAACTTAACGGATAGAAAAAATGTGTAGCAGACAGCTTGTTGGCTGGAGAAGCAGATAGTATTTGAATAGATTTAAGTTTTTTAGCCTTCAACACATTAAAACCAATGGTAGCAAACAGTCAATTTATAAAGGAAGACTTCTAAACTAGAGGTGCAGAACTGTCACTGATAAAGTGACATCCAAGAAGTTCTAATTTTTTCACTACCAAGCCTTTGGGTGAACAACCCCCAGCTGAGCCTCTTGTGGAGAAAAATGACAAAATCACGATATTCAGAAGCTTCTTCACATCCTAGCGAAGAGCTCAAAATAAAGAAACAAACTCTGGCATTTAGAGCCTTCTACATATTCTATTAATCACCTAACTGGGCATGACCAGAGTCAAAACATCCAACTTTCTGAAGCTCCCAGAAAAGGAGAAAATAGCCCCTTTCTACTCTGCACAAGGTGTTGTTTATCTTTGGATTTATAAATGCCAATAAAAGGTCGTCTCTTGTTGTGAGGAATCTGCATTTCCAGAAGATCCTAGAGGATTCAAATTTCAATCAACCAGAAGAATACACAATTGCAATGACATGACATAGAAACAGATAATTCGGTTGCAAGAGATGTAGCCCATCCAATATCCATTTTCTAACTATCATGAATGACAATTCGGATAATTGTTTTGTTTTACCATGCTCTAATAATCCTCGCCGTAATAAAAAAAATTAAAATCAATCTCAAATGCACACAAAAGCCTGAAAACCATATATAGATAAATCTGAAGTAGTTTCTTTTGTATAAATGATAAATTAACTTTGATTTCGTAGATGACTTTCACTATTTTAGCATTTTACAAAATCTCACAAGCAGGTAAAAACAAAAACAAATTTACCTGAACTGGCCGTTGTCCAAGCATTGAAGATCCAGAATACTGTAAAATACATGTATTTTCATAAGACTCCATATCATAAAAAATACATGAGGGAAGTACTCACAGAAATGGGAACTCACCGGTGTTGTCAATGTCTGTTGCTGAAGTTGTGCTTGTTGCTGCTGCTGCTGCTGAGTCTGTTGTTGCAGCTGCTGTACTTGGTTGATTGACAGAGGTTGAGCTTGCACCTGGGTCTGTGACTGTTGAGGCACTGGCTGTGGCTGCGGTTGCTGCTGTTGTTGCTGTTGTTTCTCAAATACTGCATATTCCTCAGGTTTCTCCCACTGACATCCATGGTGTAGTCATCTTATAAGTAAAACATTTCTGAAAGCAATAAAAACACATAACTGGTTGGTTTAAAACAAATTATGATTCGTCTTACCTTGCTCTCTCCAGTTACACTGTTGTAATAATACTTGTAACCCTCTGGAGAAGTATGTTCTGTCCAGTTACAAGTTGCAGGAGCAGAATTTGGAGCACTCACAGTAGCCACAGCAGAGGTAGCCATTAATGCTGATGATGCTAGAGGAGCACTGACAATTGCGGTAGTAACCACCGTCTGAGATTGATTAGGAAGCACCCATGAAGGCTGTTGAGACAATAAATGGTGTTTTAGAAATCAAAGTCACTATGTTCATATTTCTACACATCCACAATTTTTAATAACATGCATGTTTAGGCAAAAAATCTACATACTATTCAACAAACACAATACAACACTAACCTCCTGCTGTACAGGTTGAGCTGAAGCCACCTGATAGTAGGTCTGTATTAAAAGAGAATGCAACACAATTGTCCAGTTATTATAACAGTTCACTAGATTACTTATGCATAAAATAAACAGCACATATATGTTTGCTTAATAGTTAATACATATAAAAATAAGGTGTCTTCAAGTCATACCTGTTGCTTTTGTGCTTGTATAGTTTGCTGTGTTTGCTGGGATTGTGTCACTGGTTGCATTATATGCATCTGATGCTGCTGTTGTAAATAAGGATATTGCTGAGAAGGAAAACCAGACTGAGTAGAATGGCCTTGCTGTTGCAAGGAAATAGGCAGGTTCTGCTGCTGGGAATGTGGCTGTGGTTGTTGCTGTGGCTGTGTCTGGGTCTGCAGCTGTGGCTGTGGCTGTGTCTGCATCTGTTGTTGCTGTGCCTGTGGTTGAAGCTGTGGTTGTGACTGCTGATGTGACTGTTGATGTGCCTGTAGTTGAAGCTGTGGCTGTGTCTGTGGCATCTGCTGCTGCTGCTGAAGTGCAGCTATTGGCAAATGTTGTTGCTGCTGCAAACTAGAAGGGACCTGCTGCAGTGCAGGAGCTATATGCGGCTGCACCTGAGGCTGGGAAACGGGCAGCTGGGAATATAATGGCAATGACTGTTGAGATGATGGTAACTGACCAAGAGAAGGATGTTGCACATTTGCCTGCGATGATTGAGAATGTTGCCCAAACTGTTGCAGAGATTGCTGTGGTTGTTGCACTTGAGAGTAAGATTGTGGAGGTTGCTGATGTTGGTGCTGCATAGAATGTGGCAACTGCTGCTGTAATTGAGGAGCTTTCTGCAGTGGTGTTGGTTGCTGCCCATAAGCCTGAATTTGCTGCTGAGCAAGAGGTTGATTATAACTCTGAGAAAAATAATCATATTTCTTAGATGAGTAGGTTCTGAGAATGCAATTAGCATGTTTGTGGACATTCATGTCAAACAAAAGACTTCATAGAAGTAGTAATCATTAAATGTAATTCTAGAGCTTTGCTCAGTCTGGAACACACATACCTGATGCTGAGAGGGCGGAGTTCCAATTCCAGAAACCATTACAGAACCATTAATAGGGCCACCAGGGCCAGCAATTGTTCCACCCTGCAAGTTTTCATAAGGGTATAACAGCTATTCAATACAGAAACAAAATCTTGGTTCCTCAATGATTTGTTCAGAATAATGCCACTTCATGCTAGTGATATAAATGAACTCAAATAAGAAACACAAGGGTTTACCATTGCAGCCCCAGCCGTACTTCCCCTAGGAGTCAGTGGGCTTCCATAGGAACGGGTTCCAACATGTGATTGTGTTACCATATTAGGTGTACCCATAGGCCGCCAATTTGTAGGAGGACCACGCCCTCCCATGTGCCCTCCTGAACCAGAACTAGGCCTAAAATATACAGCATGGTAGATATCATGGAAATATGACACAAATTAGATATTTGAACATGCATAAAAATTCCATGCTCAAAAATAGATAACACCTACCTGACCCCCAGCTGTCCCTGTGGTCGAGAACTAGATCCAGGGCCTCCATAAGCAGGTCTGCAAATACCAGATAAGACAAAATTTGAAAGATAAGTTGTTTGAAACTTTGAAGCCCAACCTTTGACATGCAAAAGAAACTTAAAAATATGGCAAGGAAAAACCTCAGATCAGCTGTTTTGGGTCTTTTAGGATCAGCAAAACGTACAGTCAAAGGCTGATCACAACCCTGCAGTCATGCAAAAAATTCATTTGACAAAGGACATGGAATATGAAAACCTTAACTGTCTTGAAATACTGCTCAAATATTGATGATTAAACCAGTAGTGTCAAACTAAAACAATGTGTTTACGAGACTCATTTGGACCCGCAATAATATGGTGTGTAAGTAATATCGTATTAAAACAATTCATGTGCTAAACTAATCATTAAGACTCAATAATACACACCTTCATGGTAAATTTCCCACTCAATCCATTCATGGCTGCCATAGCCATTTCCCTGGAAGGATATTTAACGAAAGCACATCCTGAAATGATGGCATTGAGAGTGAATCTGTCATGGAAGCATAGTAAAAGAATAGCAATATAGCAAAGCTTAAGTATAATACTATTAGTGTCAAAATATAAACCTCTGCTCTGCTTTTGTTCATCTCTCATGATATAGACATCATCAACACGCCCATATGGAGCAAAAATCTGTCATGCATGAGGCAATCTTCAGAGCTTGTTCTATTTCTTAGTGCTGATATTATCAAACACATATTCCATTTCTAATGTTCCTGACAGGTAGCATTTGGAGATCATATGAAAAAAAGAGATTCTAATGCTTAACTAAGAAACATGTATCCCGTTCAGTATTTACAACCAATATACTGACTTCAAGAGTTAAAAAGAATGGATCAGCTCTCTATCTTCACCTTGATAGAGCAACACACCATTCACAGTCCACCAAAAGCAATCAATCAGACTTGATACAATTAAAAGTACTGTATTATCCAAGCCATGCCTGATCTTTTACAAACCAAACAATTAAGCAAAATACTAATAAATATTTCAGGACCACTTGCAACTTTAAGGAGTGCATGGGATGTACCTGTAGGAAACTCAAGGGAACGTTAAGAAGATTAGGAGGCATTGAAGGTATGGAATATGTATCAGGAGGAATTGAAGGGATAGGAGGAAATGGAGTGATAAAACTTAATTTAACAAAAGACTTACTCAATCTTGAGAGAAATAAACTAATTGATTTATGAACAGATCAATTGAACAAACACTACCAATACACATATACAGATTGATATAATCAGGATTAGATCTCTTCCCATCTCCTTATTCCCCCAATCTCTTCACCCATGCACTGGAGCAAGATTCCCCAAGAAGCCAAAGTCACATGCCCCATTGATTGTAAGTGTCATACAAGTAGGGACCACTCGTGAGGGAGCTCCCTATCAAGAATTATGTCTTGTAAAGAAAATTATAAATTCTAAAAGTATAAACAGAACATTGGAGATTCTGGTGAGAATGGAATCAAAGACTTGCTTGCAGCAATAAATATCATAAAGTTAACAAAGGAACTTTTATTGAAAGTTAGAATCAGTTTAAAAGGTAATTATAGTACATATATCATGAATATTTATAATGAAATGATTTTGGATGAACCAGATTTGACCACATAAAATCTAGTTTGACAGCTTTCTTATATAAGTTTTAGATTGCAAAAGCTTATCTCACATTTTTAGAACTACAAATCATAGCAACAAAAAGCTTTAGGGGAAAACTCGGCTAACCAAAAGTATAATACTTTCTGAAAAAATAGGACTTTAACAGGAGAAAATTGGATTTGAAATAAGAAGTAAAAAAAAATTGTAGAAAGAACAAAAATATTTTTGTTTTTGAAAGAAGTCATTCAGATAGCATAGAGACAGATGGCAAATAAAATTGGGATAAAATTGGATTTGAAATAAGAAGTAAAAAAATATTGTAGAAGGAACAAAAATATTGTTGTTTTTGAAAGAAGTCATTCAGATAGCATAGAGACAGATGGCAAATAAAACTGAGAGTTTAGCCTGCCGAGCGTAAAAAACAGAAAATGGCATTTCCTGCCAGCTATTCCTAACTCGTATTTAGCAGTATAATGACTGTAGCTTGCCAACTTTGTCTGGCGATCCTGTATAGTCAACAAGTTGTCCAATGTATGAAACAAGATAATCCTTGATAGGGGCTTTGATTGTGAAGATGCAGAGATTTGCAACAAGGAATATGTATTTGTAGATTTCATGATTCATCATTGGTTTATTTTTTGGTTAGACTTATAAGTTTGATGGGAGTTTGGAGACAATGCCCCAATCAATCCCAAGACTTTTGCTAGACCCTTGATTATCGAGCAAGATTCAATAATCGTTTCACATCCGTAAGATGATTTCTAAAGACTTTGCCCACATATATTTGAATTCTCAAAAAGTAGTGAACTACAAACTAGAGAGATGTAAAACTTTGCACAAAGAGTTCAGGTTTCTAGGATATTGGGATTTGTAATTTTTTCTCTGAAGGGTAAGAGCAGTCTAGGATCATCTTGGGCTCTCCTAAATTTTGTTGCATATCTTTCTTGGAATACTTCCCTAATTTGCAGCTATGCTTGCCTAACTTGACTTAATGCTAAGAGGTAGCCATTTCAGAGTTACTCAGATTATTACATTTGTCCATACTGGAGTTATACAAAGTCTTAACAAACAAGCCTAGATTAGAAAGTAAAATAAATCCATTTGATCCAAATTTCATGTCTATATTTCCTTAGAGATGTCTTTAAAAAACAAAGGAACTTGTTATTTCCCAAATCCAGCAAATTCTATGGTCCACCATATATTTTATTTTGAATTCAGATTTCAAACCCAAAAAAAAACTTAATGATTCCAATCCTTAGTAAGCTTGTGATCACCCCAAACCAATAAGATGGCCTGACCAAAGGATTGTCACATAGAAAATTCAAACCCAATAAACCACCACCATGTACCTTGCACAACTGACAAGATGATATCTAGTAAAAAATTAATAATCCTTGCTTGAGCCTTAAATCAATCTAATTGTAGTGACTTATTTAATTAATTATTAAGTTAACCAGATTGCTCTATCAATTCATTCAGAAATCTTGTTTGATTTTATTATCTCCAGATATCCTCAAGACATCAAATTAAGGACAAAATTGGATTTGTGTGATCAAAATGGAAATTACTCATTTATGGTGGATATGTATAGCAAAGATCACCATTTTTCCAAGGCATTTCCTATCAAGGGGATGCGAGAACACGAGGATGGGCTTTGGGGACGGGGGGACCAAGGGTCGTAATTTGGGGATGGCAAGGGGATGACAAGGGGATGGCGATGGAGCAATGATGGGGAGAGCAATACTGATATACAAATTGAGGCGAATTGAAACTCTTCAGGGCAAAATTTGCAATATAACATCTCTATGAGTGCCCTGTGAAAGGCAAACTAATTTTCTGAAGTTAAGGGTTGCAATTAGTATGTAATGGTATGTGTAGAATACCCCGGACAACCGAGGGGGGAGTGAATCAGTTGTCAATTAAATTTATATCAATTTTCATAGATCCGGAAATAACTGATTAATACCTTGGTTGCAAAATTTGCAATATAACATCTCTATGAGTGCCCTATGAAAGGCAAACTAATTTTCTGAAGTTAAGGGTTGCAATTAGTATGTAATGGCATGTGTAGAATACCCCGGACAACCGAGGGGGGAGTGAATCAGTTGTCAATTAAATTTATATCAATTTTCATAGATCCGGAAATAACTGATTAATACCTTGCTTGCTTAACCTAATCAGATGTAAACATGAAAGAGCACACACAAGAATCATACACCATGAACACCATATTTTTACATGGAAAACCCGATATGGGAAAAACCACGGAGAAGATTAATTCTCAAGAATAAAACACCAGTTAAGGTGATTTTTACAATGTTAGCTCATTGCCAGAATGCTCACTGCGGGTGGGCTCCCTACCCTAAGAAAGAAGAGAGAAAAAGGAAATCCACCATTGTAGTATAGCTGCTGAAAGAAACCCATGGCTTACTGCCTCCGGTGTCTAACAACACACGCACTCTGCTCACATCCAACTTCACACTTTCGCCAATCCTTTGCATTGTATCTGAGGGATCTTCTTCTCAAACAACCTCTTATATCGAATTGATATTACAAATATGAAATCGCCAACTCGACCATCAAAAGCATAATTTGAAATAGGCCCAAACTAAACATACTTGTGGTGGGGAGGAATGAAAAGTGGACCACACCACACACACTGCCTTGACCAAATAACACGTTACCCAAATGCCATCATAACCGAAGACCAATAAGAAATAACTTGTTAGCAATTATGCATCTGAACCACATCAACAAGACCCAAAACAAAAAAACAACGAAACCATACTGCCACAAACTATATCCGGAACAACAGAGAATTTTGGACCACAGCTAAGCACGAGCAATACAGAATACACCACCAGAACACATTTTCCGGAGCACTGGCCTCTAGACCAACAGAACCTCAAAACATCATCATTATAACAGAAAACCTGAGCACAAAACCAACCACCAAAGCAGTATGTTGTCATCAATGACAACTATATTGACACAACTCTGCAACATAATCAACATCAACAATTTTTTCATCAAAGATAACCAAACTACAACAGCAACAACATTATCAACTCTGCAACAGTAACAACAAACCCCCCCTGTCAACAATCTCCCCCTTTGTCATTGATGGCAACATCCATCAACGACAAACACAATTTCATCACATAGCACTTTCATTTTTTCTCTCCTCCTTTGACATCAAGGACAAAGGCAAGCAACACACACTGCTCCCCCTACAGGAAAGCCCCATACATTAGTCCAGACCAAGATTGTTCAAACGACAAGCACAATTTCATCACCTAGCACTTTCATTCTTTTCTCTCCCCCTTTGACATCAAGGACAAAGGCAGGCAACACACTGCTCCCCCTGAGGGAAAGCCCCATATATTAGTCCAGACCAAGATTGTGCAATAAACTCCCTTGACTAATGCAGTGCCAAAGATACTTAGTCTGAACTAGGAAGGGGTAATACCCTCAACCTCTCCCGAGATACTCAAAAGTATCTTTGCACAAAGCTTTTGTACAAATCTATGCAATATGTTTTGTTGTGGGTGCATACACAAGTTCTACTCCACAGTCTAACACCTTTTCCTTCAAGAAGAGATAACGGATCAGAACATGTCTCTATGTGGAGTGTTGTACCGGATTTATTATGCAAGTGTTATCACAAATTGTTAATGTTTGTAGCTTCAGTCGTATGATCATTAGAATATATATAATACATGTTGACTAATAATAATATATTATATATGTTATATTATTATTAATCATATGAAATTTAATATTCAATATTAAATTATTATATTATTCTTAATTAATAATTGATTGATGAAACAT
>MU223378.1:1499309-1533102 GCA_018584345.1 Thuja plicata | reverse complement strand
TTCCAAGTTCATGTTCCCAGCTCATGCAAAACCAGATTTCAACCATTTTGATAGCTGCCTTCAAGCTCTATTTTCGAATTTAGGGGGTCCCCAAGGATTGGGGCGATGTGTGAAGGACTTCACAACAAGTACCTAGTAAGGAATCCATATCCAATCAATCACCTACCCTAGGCCCAAGAGCAGATGTTATCCCCCTTGGCCATCCATATGAGGGGGTGTACCTAGTGAAGAATTTCATAGTCGTTCCCCTCTTCCATTGCCACCCTTATCCTCCTCCTTATGATTAGGATCCCTTAACATAATGTTCAACCAAGGTATAGGCTTGAGGAAACTACAATAGGTTGTTCAGAGCGTCCTTCCCCTCTAGGCCCAAGGGCGGGGCATTCCTTGCACCCCTTGGCCTCACGGGACAATTTGTCACCACCATGAGGTAGAATATTTAGAAGAGGACTTCATAACAGTTTCTCCATCCTTGTACTCCTTTCCAAACCTTCAAAATAAAGAATCTAGAAAGATTAGCAATTCACACAAGAAATAATATGTTAGATAACACCTTCATCATGCATACTAAGCATACCACCATTAAAGAGGAATGCTATATCCTACAATAAATAGTAATATATGGTCTGATCCACCTATGTGCTTGATTGCTGACGTCTGATGAACTGATCTGCTCTTACGGATCAGTGCTTGTGATCCTTGGTTCAATCTGCATATTGTACTTTCGAATCTAATGGAAGTATCCATGTGTCTACACAAAGAACAAGGATGTTATTGCTTGCAACTTAATAATAATCCTGATCTGATGCTTTTGTGTCTTCTATATTTAATATATTAATACCTCTTATGAGAGGGGTCGTCTCTTGGTGTGTTGCTTCTTAGGCAACGGACACGCCTCTTCAATCACTATCCTTTGGTTGACTTAATTGCATCCTTGAGTTACCCTTTTGTTTATCAACTTAATTGTATTTTTTAATAATATTCAACTATTGTTAACCTATAATCGATGCATTCTTCTTGCTTCTTCCCCATCCTTGTTTGCCTTCGTTCAATTGATGATTTAAATACCTAGTCTTTCTCAAATTAATATTTAATTAAATTGATCACTGATTCTCTTTCTGATGTAAATCTGCTCTTCAAATAGGAATAATATGTCATGGCTCAATGCTTGAATGATCCACAAACACCTCTTATTTATACCTTTCAAACAGGAATAATATGTCATGGATCAATGCTTGAATGATCCACAAACACCTCTTATTTATACCTTTCAAAAAACAACTCTTCATTAAAGGTTGCAACCTTCCTAAACAAGTTGGCTAGCAAGTAGGCTTAATTATATACTTCTTATTAAACCCTTGCCCAAACCTAGGCATTCTATAATGGAGGACGCCTTTAGCAAACTACATAAACTTAGTCGGTCCTTTTCATTTATTTGTTACACCAAGGCTAATTGCTATTTAACGCTGAAATTTAGTTTGTGAGGACTATGATTTAGTTTGTATAAGCCATGCCTTCATGGCAAGGCATGAAAGGCAATCTGCGGAATCAGATCCTCCTTTGCATGCTCAACATTAATATGTTCTTCCCTTGGAAGAATTACAGATCTAAGGTGTGACTCCCCTTGTTTCTTTGCTTGATCCAGCTGATTGCAACGTTCTTTGACCTCTTGCAAAGGTTGTTTTGCTTGGGCAGCCAACTTCTTTGCCCTTTTTGCCCTCTGCAACCATCCATCACACAAAACTTGTGTCTTGTTCACATCTTCTATGGTCCGATATGCAAAATCAAACTATTTGTAGCTTGAATCCCCAATATATTCTTCATGTTCCACATGCAAAACTTTAGTGCTAATGTTAGGAGATTTCATAACATGATCATCTTCATGTGATCTAGTTGTCACCTTATGATTTTGTGAAGTTACTGGACAATTGTTCATAAAATCAGAATTATTATAGCTTGTATTGTATGCACATACCTCGTCTTTGACACTTCCAACTTGTGTGCCAACATTTGTAGATCCTTCAACAACATTTTCCTTATGGTATTGCTACAATGAATCTTTACTTGTAGGTGTGGATGAGTACCTAGATAACCTCACCTTTGTTGAGCTTGAGCAAGGTCCTTAACGATCTTTTCCAAGCTATGCCACTTTCCCATACCCAAACAAAAACAAGAATGTTGGTCACTCAAATATCAACTATGTGAACCCAACGATTTTTTTACTTCAAACCCCAACAAGATGGCAGGAAACCACTCTAATACCACTATAATACCCCATCCCTGATAGGATATTTACTTTTCAAATTTTCACTTCTCTTTGTTAGGGTTTTATGTTTTTTGATATATTCGCAATGTTTGATACAGCAATATAATGCAGCAAAATAGAAGATATTGCAATAATAATTTCAACTCAAAAATTAAACATTACATAGAGAATATACAGCTGAAAAATCCAATTTTTTATATCAGCTTAGATACTCTAATATTTTCACAATATGAAAATATTGACAACCCAGTTCATAAAATATTCCCTATTATCTAAATCAACAATACCCAGAAAAACTATGAGTTACACTTCATGAACTTACAAGTCAGATATGCCTTGAAACCCTCTGCCATTTATGGTTGCCAAAATGAAGTATAAAGTTTGCAGCAGTCATATAGCAGAAAGAATATCATCAAACCCCGTCCAATATATGGCAGCAATTAAATCATCAAACCCTTGAATTTTTCCGTAGATTATCACTTCCAATCTGCACAGTAATGATTCCCACATGCCAATGAAGAAGACACAACTAGTAATGAAGAAATTTAATAATGCTTATCTTCAATAACTTCTGATCTACTCTAAGTAACCTGTGAAAATGTTGATAAAACAACTCCAATCAAGCACAATGTGACTTCTGAAATAAAGCCACCAATTAGCAAACTTCAGATGATCTTTCACACCCTTGGAAAGATTGAATCAAAGAGAAGTTGCACTCTCCAAGACCAATTTGCAACAAAACCCTAGGTCTCACCTCCAAAAGGCCAAAGCACAAAGCCAAGTGTTGAAAAAAGATCAATTATAATGAGTTCCATTTGCTTTTTGAACCCTTTTATAAACTTCTCAAAGCTGGTTGATCCCTTCTAGAGACTTCTTAATTATTCAATATCATTTAGAATGATATTAAATGTGTGCACATAACTTTATTAAAATATTTTAATATTTAGCCTCCACGTCATGACTAGTTATAACTAATTAATGCACATTAAAAAATCACTTAAATGAGGGTCACGACTCTGTTGCACATAAAGTGATTTTTAATACCTTATATTATAATTGCACTTTATTAATAAAGTAATCACTTAAATGAGGGTCATGACTCTGCAAACAATCATTATTTCTCAATTTCGTCTGAACCTGGAAGTCACCCATTGTATCCACTATGCACCCAACTACCTTACTAAAAATAGTAAGGGTTCCTCTCTATCAACCACTGACTTACTATAAATAGTAAATCCCTCATTATTTGATCAAACCAACTGTGCATTGCAACCATAGCCTGCTCAGGTGCCCTGCTATAGATAGTAACCCTAACTTTTTCCTGAAATAGTCACTTACTATAAATAGTGTGTCAAACTGAACTAAACGAAGAGCAATCCTGAACACTTTTGACCTCCAGAATGGGACTAAGTCTCCTTCACTGCCAAGTGGAACCCTCTAACCATCAGTCTTAGCCTACGTGGGCCAATAATAGGCTAATCCAATCAGGGAAGTCTATGTTTGTAATAACATGAGTCAATAGGAAACTAAATTGAAGACTTTTTAAATGCAATGTGATTAATTTATATTCATATGACGTACAAGTCTGGTTTTCATGTACTCTCAATATTGTTTGTATACATGTTTAAGATAA
The DNA here is from genome assembly GCA_018584345.1 of Thuja plicata. Taxonomy (NCBI): domain Eukaryota; kingdom Viridiplantae; phylum Streptophyta; class Pinopsida; order Cupressales; family Cupressaceae; genus Thuja; species Thuja plicata. The sequence goes on along the minus strand of MU223378.1, from coordinate 1,529,203 downwards.
TATTGTCTTCAAGTGCCTACATATTTATGATCTAGCAACACATGAAATGTTCCATAGTTTGATTTCCCGGGATGTTTACAAGGGCTTAGTGATGGATGTCTACAAGGGCTTGGTGATGGATGTTGCAGCTGAATCAAAAGCATCTTCTCACCTTTTTGCCTTCCCTCCATCTCTCTTCCTCCCTTCCCTTCTCCGTTTTGCTATTTTTTTCCCTGGTTGTAGTTTAAAAGCAGTTTAGACTTAGACTATTTATAACCTGGACTTCATTGAATATCCTTCAATAGGTTTGTGAACATTGCTATCAAATTCAAGGCTTTTAAGTTTATGCATGACTATCTTTATCACGGAGAAATCAATTGAAAGATTCTTTAAACAGAAATGAGCACCACCTCAATCAAACAGAAACACCCATTAACTCGAAAATGAACACCAGCAGGCCCTTTTGTGTGTTGACTCATGGCTCACCATGGTAAAGTTATCTGTCGCCTAGACCAAGTATATGGTGTGAATCATTTGAGCCAGTAACATCTCCCAGTTCCATGTAAAACAGAATTTAAATTTATGGTGAAGAAAATGGCCTGTCATTACAGCATGAAGATTATGGGTAGTACTTAGGTGGCCTTCCATTACAACATAAAGGATATGAGTAGTCCCCTAAGGTGGTTACGGTTACCTGAGCAATTTAATAAATAAAACGGGACAAGGTTTAAATGATTACAAATGAAGCTGTTGTACAAAATATACCCTCATAAATCGAGTTTGGCTAAAAGTTGGGCTATAACAAGGTTGCTTAAGGTAATTCTAAGAAAATCAGTAAATTAACTGAATTAACTCTAATATCCGCGAAGCCCTAACCAGAAATGGGGAAGCTAAAATGCACTGTAGATGTAACTAGTATTCAAATCATATTATGACAACGAAGAAGACAGTAATCAATGCAAATGTGGTAGCCAATTTAGCTACCAGAATGGACACAAGTTCGTTTATCTGTTTGGATATTTAGTTTTACCAACACAATGCCCTGAACAAATCAAATAAAAGTAAAACACAAATTATGATTTAAAGGGATATCAAACTTATTATGACTCAAGATGGACTGCTTGCACCCGACAGAAAAGCATTACCATTAGTACAAAGGCATCAACCAAAATGAAGACTTAGTCACAAAGTGAGAAATAATTGAGAAATTGGAATTAAGGAACAACGTTTTAAAGTTTGTGTTGCTGAAAAAGAGCAACAAATTGGACAAATTCAAAAATATATAATTTTCACAATCACTAAGAATAATCACAAAATCAAATGATATTGGACATGAAAATCACATTGTTCACTAGCCTAGAGATAAGCAGTTTACTTATCACAGCAATAATCCAGGTCTATAAACTGGCAGTCATGCCCCATGCTCTGAAGCAGCAGGACTGTAATGGTGTACCTTGTTCTACAAGGTGAAATGGTTCACTTTTGTTTATTCCGTGATGCAATAGAAATATAAGTTGGCTGCTTAGCATTAGACAATCTTACAAAGTGGGAATATAACCCACCCACAAAAGAATGAATATATAACAGCCCTTCTGATTTCAACTGCCTTCAATCAATTTGTACGACTGTGTAGATCAAGACTATCAGAAAGTATCGTTGGGAGCAAAAATCCTTATTGTAGGCATCTGGTCCATTGACAATAAAGATGAGAAAGCCCTAATAAAGTGGTGCATGCAACCTTGTAGAGAATTCTGACAATAGAAGATTGCTTGGCAGAACAGGAATGCAATACCAAGGACGTGATTGAACCAAATGTTAGGAAAAAAGAGAATTCATCCAAAGAAAGGAAAGAGGCAAGGACCATGCTGTAAAGCTAAGTATACAAAACAACACAGGTACAAAGTTCAGAATTTGAGATAGAACTAAAAATACAATGGATGGTCACGATCATGTCAATAATCACCAATTAGGATCAATTATTAAACTTTCTAAGACTGTAACCAGTTGAAAAGAACACAAGCGCTAAGAAAAATGAGAACATAATGTTACTTCCGCTCTAATGGACATTGTCATGTATTTTGAAAACATGCATTTTGGGAAAAGAAAAAATATTGCTATATGCCTAAGCAAAAAGGAAGAAGATTATTGAGTTACAGGAGAGAAAAATATTAGGCAGCCATCACCAAACACCAATACAGAAAAATAAAAACATAATTGGGACACAATGTTTGTTCAGGAAATAAAGAAGCTTTGAATTTTTGCTTTCATTCCAGTGCTTGCGCTTAGTGTTTAGTTTCCAGAACATAAGATTCAGTTTATCCTTGTACTTCTTCATTGTTACTACCTATACTCTTTGGCCCCATTTACCTACTTTTGTCACATGTGAATTATACTATTTTTTCTTTGGAAATGCAGATATAGATGTTTAAGCAATTTATAAAAATCGATCTAAATGGTTCTTTGTTTCTCTACAAAATGTTATCCTTATATGTTAATAGGCACTATTTAATTTCCAATCCTTAATTTTACGTTTGAAATATACTGTTGGGCCCTTGGCTACAACCTTGAAATCAAGGAGTGAATTTTATCCGTAAAGACTAACATAACTTTGATGCATCAGATGTCTATACGTCTCTACTCTTATAGTTACAGTCAGCATATCAAATCCTGAATATATAAGTTTATAACTAACGCCTCTGATACATAACTCTCTTTTCTAACAAAAGCAAAACCCAGTTCATTATCCAAAGGATTAAACAATTTGCAAGTACATCCAGAATTCTTAAACAGTGAGATGACCCTCAGTGCTCAACCAGGCAATAGAGTCACCCAACAAAAGAAAATATTTTCACTATTTTTAGATAGATTATGTAGCATAGCATATAACTGAGAAAAAAAAATAAAAAAACCATCCAAAACCTCTTTAACTTTGGTAAATTATTTCCAAAATCCTTGCAAAGCAACCTCCTAGAAATTCAAACTTATCACTGTACAAATAAGCAATTAAATTACCAAGGACATAGTTACATACATATAAACCCAAGACTTTTCAGTGTCTACTAATGCTCAGGCTGAAGTAGCCATGTTTGGAAAGAAATGAGTCATCTAAGGTTAAATATAATGTACATTAATCAGATTTTAATTTGGAATGTTAGATATTGTAACCAAAACTTTCCTCACAAGTTGATTTGAATTTTTCAATGCATTAGGATAGAAAATCACCTCTTCAATTTCCTTTTCTGAGGCCTGTTTATTTAGTGAACCAACAAACAATTTGTACTCCACTGTACCTACCAAAAATACGGTCATTAAAAACCAACAAGAGTACTGCATAGATTCGTGACACAATATTCACAAACATCAATGCAAAATTTATTCTTTAGGATACATAAAAAGCAGAAGTAATTAGAGAGTGAGCTGACGTGGAACACATCCATGATATAATGACTGATTATTTCAGACCTTCAGTGTAAACCTATCAATAAAATTAAGTCAGCCTTTCAGCCAAAATGTTTCAATTGTTCAAAGGACAAGAGAAAATTACCAAGGCGTTCACGCTCTCCATCGGCATATCTAACTTGTATTGGACCTAAGCCCTGATAAAAAATGAAACCAGAAAGAACTTTTAACCAGCAATACAAAGTAAGAGATTTGAAGTAACCCACACAGCAAGTCTATCTAATACTTCTAAACATCAAATTTTCAAATACCCCAGGTAACGTGCGCTGATTATGTAAAGCTCTTATGGCTCTGTCTGCTTCCTCAACAGTTGCATACTTAATAAAACAACATCCTGTGGCAATGTCAAAAATGTGATAAAATGCACAATAAGCATACAGATTTTACTCAATTTGGGAACACATGAACTCAAGTTTCAAACTAATATATTCAAAAATCACTAAAAACTATAACATGTGTTTCCTTTCAGATAACTGGAATAATTAAAAAACTAAAATTTTAGAACATTCAAATTGATAAAATATATTCTTAGTCATGCATACAAAATGGCACTCATGACACACTACCACAAGTCACTCGGTTGTCCATTTAAACTCAAACATTTATGTTGTCCCCTGATAGGGTACCAAAACCACAGTGGAAGCACACTAAGGAATAGAAGAATAAAACAACTCCATTAATAATACTAATATTTCATCAGGACTGCATGTTAAATATACTTAATTTACTTGTATCTTACTCAGAGTGCTTAATGTTATAAAAGCCATCTATAAAAATAAGACCTTTATAACAGTCATCCTCTGTAACTGCACATAAAAGTCATTCCACGTACGTATGCTGCAGCATACATGAAAGAAATTCTAAGATACCAATGCAGCCACATATCGTAAATTGATGAGTGCTACAGGACCAAATAAATCTCAGAAGTATAAGGTCCAAATACGGAACTGCAATTTCTAGCAGATCCAACTTCATAAATGGTAACATTATAATTATCTAGCATACATAATACCCCCAAATTCACTAAATTCACTCAAACCACTGCCTATTCATTCCATATAACTGTTAACACAAAAGTATAGTCACATTTCAAATTATAGTCATTCAAAGATAACCATCATGTAATTACAGAGAGGCATTAGAAGTTCTTAAGTTACTCTCACTCTTATGCCAGCTCAAATATAAAATCATGCCAAAATGTCAAACCATACATCAAAATGGACAATAAAGTTACTTCAGAATCAATCATTTGACTAAATATTAATCTTGGGTGTTGAAGTTTATTAGCTATACTATATTATTCTCAATATATCTCCCAAACCTTTAAACGCACGAAAAAAGTCAAAGACCAAAGTTCTCATCCCCAAAAACAGTTGGCAAATACAGACCAAACCTATTTAAACATCTTTTTTACATGAAAGTGTTTCTGATATTACATTCAGAGACATCTCAAGGGAACTGAATCAACACACTTCGGCTGCTTATATTTGAATTAACGAATCCATTATGCAGTAATGGATACAGTGATTGTCACTGCCAGGAAACAGAAACAACCAATCTAGTGATATCCCCAATAAAATAAGGGAATGCATCCACTGGCATTGACAAAAAGCTACATTCACATGGATAAATGAAGTACTTATACTCCCGTCTGCATTCTCACATTGCATCACATTAAACATACATGCAGATAAAATCTGTAATGCCTTTATCATTATTAATAAATCAACCACATCATTCCATTGTCAAATGTGAAATCGCACATCAACTACCCAGAACGAAACATCAAAGCATACTAGTAATATAATCAAACACACCATCAAATGAAATAAGCTCAAACAGTAAGCAATCTGGGATTTCATAAATGAGTGCCATATTCAAATCTCCAAAAGATATGTTACACACTCATAAATTTATAAATTTGACAGTGTGTGTGTATATCTGCAGGTGTGCAAACATGCAAGGAACAATGCTACTGTTTACAAGCCATGATATTTCACTTTGCCTCTAATTCCATAATACATCAGTTTAGTTTAATTTGAAACAAACATATAGGATGAAAATGCAAACAATTCAATGCATATGTAAAGTGTCGAAGTAGGAAGGGAATGTCCCACCACTATAGTATTTACTAAACCATTTAAGGCTCATAAAAGGAACAAGAAAGTGGTTTCTATTATTCTCATATACTGTATTGTTGTGCTTTATCATTAAAACAAAATGTGCACATATGATTGTCCATTACTTAGTAGATTAAATAGGAAATCCACCAGCATTTTCCACTTGCAACATTCCATCAATAGTTAACAGACCATATATAATCAGATTCAAACATTCCATATGATCGTAAGTTCCATTTGAACATAAGATTATCAATCAAGTTTGAAGTTATGGAATGGACAAGAAGTTCATCAAACTCCCCGAGATTTGGTTTAAATCACTACCAGTTTTATCATCCATCACCATCAACATATAGAATAAGGTTGTATTACTTACTCCTAGTATTAAGCATCCACACACATCAAAAAATAGAACAAGGTTGTATCACTACTAGTTTAAGCAACTGTGCACATCAACAAAAAGAATACGAGCAACCACATTTATTTGTTCCTGAGAACATAAAGATATAGAAACCCTCCACATTCTTGAGAACGTGAACATCAATGAATTATATTATTCCAAACGTGTATACAAATCAAGAGATGACTGAATCATCAATTGTTTCATTTCCATCCTTTTTAACTGCTAACAGACAAAAAACAATTACAGTACAACCAATGGATACATATGGCTGTAGTCAACACTTACAGCACAAAACAAAGGAAGTGGACTATAGCAAATACAAATCACTCTCACTAAAATGGTGAAGTTGTCGAAGCTGCAAATGGTACCCACACCAAGGTGCTTCCATGGCTGTCCTAAACTTGTTAAGTATGTCTGCATTATCTGCAGTTTCTCGAAAAATATCTTCTATGCAGCCTTGCCCAAGCCATGCACATCCACCTCCTCATTTGTGCCCACAAACCCAAATGTTGGTTTGATTATCTTAACTTCAGCATAATAAATGGACACGACAAAAAATATGAACATAAGAAATGACGACTCGTAGTAATTTCCATACTCAAGAGCATCACCAATACATGTTGATGACATTTTTGAATTATCCAGTCAGAGAGCAAACTTCAAGACTAAAATTCTGGAAGATAAATTACAAAGACCAGCAGTGTTACTAATCTACTACCACAATCAGATTATAAAATTACATATGTTTAATGTCACTTCAATCTCTTCATAAAAATATTTGAAATCATTGTTAATTATCGTCTTAGTAAATATGAATACTTAATTATGTATACCAGATTAAAGTGCACCTCATGTCACTTTTTCTTACAGTAATTACAAGCCTGCATAAAAATCCATTGGTTAATATTACCAGATTAACAAGTAGATTTGCATACCACACTGAAAACTATCTTGCACAGAGGTTTGATAACTATTGTTCCAGACTGTCACAATGCAATAACAGGCAACCACTTAATGCCTAAACTGCTTATTTACAAAAAGACAATTCAAAATACTTTCTGCACGTATCTCTGCTGAAGTCAAAATTGTGCAAGCAATGCCTTGCCTAGTACCAACATAAAGCACAATACTGCACTATTCCGGACTTCATCCATCATTATGCCAATGGAAGAAATAAAATAAGTTGAAAGATTGTAATCCCATTTAGTTATAACAAATTTGTATTGCTTGTCCTTACAAACAACCTTACATAGATAACTATCCATGTTATATGTCTATTGTTTAAATTCTACATCCTATGAGTAACAACTTAAAACTTGAGTATATCAAGAAAAATCATTTGAAAAAGCATGTTAATTGATTATGATTTCCAACAATAACATAACATTTGATCCTGTGATCGTGCATATATCAGAATCAATGCTTACTACTCACTGAGACAAATCATAATCAGACTTCCTATGGCACAAAAAATGAGGCTACCACAACAAATCTGTCCCCAAATTGTCATATTAAATAAGAAAACAGCAACAGTTATTTATATTCTTTAATATTCCACTATTAAATGTTGGCTCACTTTATGCAGAGATAACATTTGTAGTTTCACTGCTTTCTTAACATGCCTCTAAGTCATTTGCATTTCCAAATGTTGTCCCACTAAACAAAATAACATTAAGTAAAAACTGCCAACATCAAAATATAAATAAAGGGCACCTGCAACAACCTCACAAATGACTAAATAGAAAACAGAAAACCTGCCATACTGGCAAAAGCTGAATAATAAAAATTTCATCTCTGATTGATATAACAATAATAAACTCAATCGTGGATTGTAATTTGTAACATGTTTAGTGTCACTTTGTGCAAAATTCTCACCAAGATTAACTTCCCAAATCTGGCATTTTGTACTACATATATTCTCAACTTTAAATGCATAGCATTTGTCATAAGCAAAATGCCAGAGTCACAACAAATGTTACTTTAAATTTCAGTGCACTTCACAACAGAGCTAGTTCAAAAAATATTATTGGATGTGTATAGAGTAAGCACAACAAAAAAAATGTTGAAAAATATCATTCAGGTCAGTGTAACTATCGTGAAGAGAACATATGTGAATTAATGACATTCTGTTTGCCAAATTTATCAAGGCAAAATCAGAGAGTGCTATTTTATTTTGCACATCCAACAATGGTTTTTAGATATGCTTTTATTTTCCAAAGGAAAATAAAGCTCTTGTATATTTTAAAGTTATAAATTATTGCTCCATCTAGCCATTTCATTAGTCCTCCATTATACAACAAAATTTTAGTCCCAGCTTTCAGATCCTTTAGAGACTGTTGCTTTCAGATCATACAACAAAATTTTAATCACATCTTTAGCAGATTCAAGATATAAAATACCATTTCAAGCATCTAGTAATTTAAATCCTCTCTAATACTATTACACTATTCATATTACTTTAAAATGAACCTTTTGTCTCCCAATTTCGCTCAAACCAAGTCATTTCCAAAACAGCGCAGTTTGAAGTCCCAAGTTACTTACAAAATGAACACTATCAGGTGCCATTCCAAACTAGCAATGAATAAAATGAACGTAGGGGGAGATTTATATCATATTAGCATTATATCCTTCAGTTTAAAAAATTAATACCGATAACTTGTCCCTGTTATAATATGCATTATTAGGTTACAGCTCAAAAGCATTCATTACTTGTTAGATACACAATAGCAACTTCATACAATGTTGAAAACCAATCATTATGAAATTGTTGAAACCCTCATGTTGTAGAACTGATCAAACATAAAGAAACCCCTTGTGCAATTACATACTCGCCTGGCAATGATCAAATAATCTACTCTTTGTTCTCATATATTTGTAATATAGGTTGAAGAATGACAAGGGATTAACCATGAAAGGAAATTCAAAACAATGGCAACAACCAGGTTTTATAATGAATTATAATAACCTCCACGAGGTTTTGAGAATTGATAATGTAAAACTAATATTTACAAGCACATACAAGCAAAAATAGAAATACATTAAATCAATAACTATACACTAGAAAGCATCATGACAGTTAAGAGATCCATAATAGCTATCCCATCGTAAATATATCATGCCTACATAAGGAATAACAAACAAAATACATGAAATTGAGAGTGCAAAAACTACACTTCCACAATTGCAATTTACATTCATAACTCATTGCTTCTTTATTTATATATTTGGTTTCACCTTTAGTTAAAAAAATATTAAAAGCTATCTTGCCATGAAAAAAAGAAAACAAAAATAAGACCATTTTATCATCAATGGGGCCTTCATTCACTTTTGATTATAATAAAGTTTCATCCTTTCCATTAGAATCTCATTCCAACTTTTGCCTGCCCTATCCAAGTCAGGTGAAATGAGGGGTACAGAAAAGTAAAAGCACTGGGTAACGTTGGTAGAATAGGCTCATACTTGGTATTCAACCCATACTTTGCACTTCCAGTGCAGCTCCTTCAGGCCATGCTTTGTTAAATATCAATCATAAAAGATTATAAAGAGTGATATCCATCAAACATCATGCATTCATAAAGATTGGGAGAAGAATCTCACACAATTAATTCTATTTAATAACTCCAATTTTACGATATACAAATTTATAATTACTTCATAAAGATAGCATACATAATGTATATGATAATAGAAACCCAAATTCTACATTGCTAGGATAATGTACAACAATAATCATCATACTTTCAATTCATTTCAGTAATTATAAAAGCAAACTAATTCCATACTTCAATGCCTTCCATACAGATTACAAGAACATATCCAAGAAATTGGAATTTTGAAATATTAAGTTCTGCAAAAAACTAAACTGTTACAATATAAGAGCATCGTGATCAACATCCTGAGCACCAAATTTCTGACACAAGGATTCTGAACCCTGCTCAGCAGAGATGGTTGGCATGTCTTTCTCAACATCACCTTGGATATCTTATCCCAAAAATGTTTATAAACTAAACCATGTAGTTTATGAGAGACAAGGTCTCTAAAGCTGATAGATGCTCTCAAGCTAAAATTTAGTCACAGCACAAGAAATGTTGATACATTAATTTTAAACTATATAGCATTTGCTGAACATTGATTGGCAGATAACGACTAATTTATTGAATGCACAAAACCCCAACATCAGCAAAACACAGCAAAACTACAGCTCAGAAAATAAGCCCAGAAAAATATGTTCAATGCCTGATCTAATAAAGGAGTAAAAGTATTTTTACTTTTCTATGAAAATTAGGCGCTGGATTTGTATATATTCTGGTACTTACAATTTTCAGACAACCTAAATGTTAATGAACCATAAGAGAGGGGTGAGAAAAATCTAAGCCTCTTTAGTAGAATGACAATGAAAACATACTTGAGTCGTATTTGGCCTTCTGATCTCTAAAAAACTATGTGCAGACAGATGAGTCTGTGGAATCAGATCAATTTCTATCCCTTCCATCCCCTTTACTTTCAATTTTACTTCAAACTTAATTTTTGCACTGTAAAGATGATCAGCTTCTTCAATTTGATCAATTATTTTTTTTCTATTAGTATAAATCCTAACCGTCTAATATATTCTAAAATGGTGATAAATTGTAATCTTAATTGATCTTCTAATGACAAATGCAAAACACTGTGGACTAGACAGATTTCTAAAATAGCAATCCATGCTTTTTCACTGAATTAGATTTTGATTTCCCTTCATACCAATTCTTGTTTTTAAATCCAAACTACTTATCTCTAGCATGCAAAAAAGATCTTTCAAATTTCCCCAGAAACTAGATTCTCCTGCATAGATTCTTGTCTAGGAAGATTTTTGCTCAACAGATTCTTTCACCATATTCAAGCATATCAATTCCTAACAAGGTAATGTATATCATGCACCAAATCCTTATAATGCACAAACTTTACACATCAATCATAACATATAATGTTACTGTCTTCCAAAAGATAAGTTAAATTGATGTATCTTAAATTTCAACAGACTTCAAACTCTCTTGTTTAGCTAATCTCCCCAATATTATTGTAATCCATTACATCTTATGTTTACATGACACAAGGACTATTTTCTATAAGCTAGGGTTATGGCATATCCTGCATTATAAAAATCTACACATTCCATATTGCTTGAATGGCATTTCATAACTTGGTCTCTTTATTTATTATTTTGTTGTTCTCCTCCTTCAATGAACAAATATTTTGAACTTCAACATCAGTCTCAGACAATTGTAGAGGTTACCTTTCCAATTTGTGTCTTAGGTTGAGACCCTTATTTTAAAATGATTTTAATCAATGATTAGTTAATTCTCTGACTCATTCACTAGAGATTCAATAAAAGGTTCCAGTTGGCCAACAAAGGTCCAATAGTTGTGGCAATCAATTTCAAGTTTCCTGTATGCACAGCATACAAGTGAGTGGAGCTGCAAGTTCAAACTCAATTTGACTGCCAACTCCTCTCAGTATGTAACTGAAATTAAAACTCTTTGGAATTGCTGGCATTAATATATATTATTTAGTGACAAGAGAAAGAAATATATGATTTATAATGACTCTTATCATGCCAATTTTTCAAGCATAATATTTCAAATCATTGCTTGTACCTCCTCATCAAACTCTATTATGGTTAAAGGACATTCTTTAGCTTCTCCAAAACCAAATTCAACTTGCCCACCACACAAACAGTCCCTCAATTGCAAATACAACTACTCACTACAATGAACTATACAAATTCCAAACCTGATTTATTGTCTTAATGATCACCAAATTAAAATACAAAACATTCTCCACAACTAGAAACCAGTGTGAATGTGAATGTCCCCTCTGTCATGTCAGTACTGGCAGTTAACCTTCATATTACCTCCCACATACCTTGTTCAATATGGTTCTTCTCACTGTTACAGATCACCATCATATTATTTAAGAGTCAAAAGGGCAATTAGAAACTTAGCAAACTGTATGTTCATGTAACTGTCAGCAACAAATGCCACACAACCAAGTGCATGGCAATATTTAAAATTTATTGATCTTGCAGTACTCACACCAATTACAGACCCAGCTCGCTAAGAGTCACTGGTGTTAGGCAGAAGCATTCACTCAAGTAAACCGAATGATTTTAAAGAAAGGAAATTTCATTAACCAGCCGAGCATTGTTGTCCACATGACAAAGAGATATCCAGATACAGCACTTACAAAAATGAATGTTAATGGACTCATATAGCACTCATGCAAACACAAGGAAAACATCTTCCAGTTTTTACATTCAGACACATGACGATAACTTCTGTCAGATAAAGTTCGAGGATTGGCTGAGACACAGACCACAAAAATGCCTCTGAAAGAGCAGCACAGGCCAAATAGTTGGGGGAGCATACTGAATTTTCAATAAAGGAAAGCAATAAATCGTTTGCTGTCCATCATAACATTAACAGTTTAAAAAAGTGCACTCAAAGAAAGTTTTAAAAAGTGCACTCAAAGAAAGTTTTCTCTAGATGTCATAATTTTACATACATCATACACACATATATATGCATGAATAAATATTAAATACATATCCATGCCATCTTACTAGAAACCAGAAATCTAATTAATCTATATATAAGAAATTACATAAATCAAACATTCAATTTTTTTTATTTAAAACAAAAAGAATTTCTACTACATATATATAAACACACTTAAAGAATCATATTTAAGCCATACAAGTTCAAATCAGAGTGTCTTCTATCTCTAAGAAATCTCCAATAGCTTTTTGTCACCTCCAAGATCTTTTGATGCCAAAACACTTACTCAAAGCAAAAATAGCAACCATAGAAATTTGTAGAGTCCAAGGGTAACTCCATGCAAAAATTTAATGTGTCTCAGAACCAGGTCCATAAAAGACCTGGAACAAATCGTATATTGCTACAGAAATTTATGTTTCTTTAATGTTGAATCAAAAAAAAACAAAAAATTAAGATGAGAAGAACCCAAACACAGTAAAAAAAAGGATAAAATAGTAAATACAAACTTCTAAGAGACTGCTAACTATAAATTACCAACTTAAGTCATTTTACAGAATCTGAAATTTAAATAGATGTGGCATGAAGTGTATGGACTTCACAAGTCGATTCAATAAGTAAGAAGGTCAACAGCTATACACAATTTAAATGAAATTATTTGCTAGTCATAAAATTATAATAAAAATCCATACATGTCTTTTTCGTAAAATCTAAACGTAGATTTCCATAAACTACATTATAAACATATATGTTTCTACCATTGCTCGTCTTAATGACAAGCAAGATACATTGATGTCGATTTCTCAAATCTAAGATATTGATATCCAGGATTACAAAGCTCTTTGTTGTATACCAACTTGGCTGCAATCATATATGCTTGTAACGAAGGACAAAAGCAATTTCAGGGAGAGCAAATAATTTCTTGAATATTCGGAATGGTGGGCATATGGATATTATAAAAAACTAAAACAACTAAACAAAGCAGAAATCTTAATAAGTAAATATAATGTGCTGAATTGGTGATGACAATCCTCCCCTTTTTTACTTTGCCTTTTTCATTTTTATGCACCAAATGGTGTGAATTGTCTGGTCCTAAAAAACAGGGGGCATCCCTTTCCCCACCCCCGGAATGCCAAGCAGATCCTTGGGGACACATCCCCAATGGGAAATTGGTAAAGACTCAAGATAATTCACTGAATCACATGAAAGGATTGGCACTTTATCCCTAAGGAGTCCATGTAATAATCTCCAAACAAATTCCAGCATGCTCATCATCATGAACTAACTATTGCATTTGGGAAATGAATCTAAACATACATGATGCAACTAAAGAAAAAGAGCAAATATCATAGAACATGACTAGGATTTATTTCTTGACCAAGAAAAGCGCACCTTGTTGCTGCCCAGTCCTCTTATCCTTGATCAAAGCAACTTCCAGCACATTTCCATGTTCAGCAAATAGGGGATGTATCTGCAAAGAAAAGATAAATATTATTTCATTTAGTTAAATTCAATTACTATAATTTCAATAAAAAAACCATGTCTCCCATATTCAGCAAATAGAAATTGTCTTTGACAAAAAAATCAGAAATAATGTTTAACATGATCAAATAGTCTAATAGTATTACATTTCCAAATACAAAATCTATAAAGCCAGGACACAAAAATGGACATAGTACTCCAGAAATTTTAATTTCCATCTCTTCCCACTCATCAAATCTTTCTAGCATTTAGAATAGTCAAACAAAACAAGAGAGACCCCAGACAAGTCTAACAAGCATCCTTTCCCAAATTTAATTAATACATACTTTACAATGTAAGTTAACTTTAGTGACAAACATACATCTTCCTCTGTAACTGTTCTGGGCACAGACCCCACAAAAAGTTTTGCAAAATTCCCAGAATCTCCTGAATCTGCAAGATCCAACATAGATATTAAAATTGTTTACACATAATGCACCAGAAATAATTAGAATTCTTAGTCCAACATAAAAGCAACTAAAATTTACCAGTCTGTGGTCCCATTCACAAATGGAAAAAGGCAAACTAAGCAATATGCAAGAGTCTAAAGCCTGGTGATAAAATATGTAATATGGGACAAGAAGGTCAAAATGCAAGCTTATAAGCATGGGTAGGTGAAGTCAAATTGGTGAAACATATTGCTTATTGATTTCTCTCAAATACTGGACGATAATCCCAAATCCTTTACAATATATACTGATTTCACATTCAGTACCAACAACACAAATAGAATGTATCATCTATAAAATCAAGCTATCTATAGGTGCATGCAATTAATACAAAAGCATATAAAATCCAGAATAATATTAGAAAATTTGGAAATAAAGATAGAATAAATTAATTTAGCAATTACATAGAGAAAAGATATGTGAAAAGGCAGTGCTGAATGGAAGCAGTGACAGATCACATGAACAGGAGGAGCAGCATTGGAAGAAATTGACCAATTGCGAAAATGGCAAGCGTACATCCTATGCACAGAGTAAGGCACCACTGCGCACTCAAATAAAAGAGCCCCATGTGGCCCCAAATGGTGAATGGAATCAGTTACAGATCACATTAACAGGAGCAGCATTGGAAGAAATTGACCACTTGCGAAAGTGGCAAGCGTACATCCTATGCCAAGATGTTGCAGAGTAAGCACCACTGCGCACTCAAATAAAAGAGCCCCATGTGGCCCCAAATGTGGATTTCTTTCACTGTCCCAACCCCACTGTAATGACAGCAGCTACACTATTAAACTTGACAGGGGACTCTTTGGGTACTCAAATCTAAAGGAACACACAAACTCGCTCAATCATTTCCATGGTTTAACAATTCTTGGAGGGACAAAAAGTTGACTGAAAACCCTAAATTCTCTCCATTGTTGTTGCATAGAGGTTAGGTTGAGATTTATGGTTTGTATTTGGCAAATGCTGTGGCAAATAGCACTTCAACCCCTGATCCTGCAAATACCTTTCTTGGGTCAAACGCTTCCACTACTCTTTCTTTTTGGTTGAGTAACAAATAGATGTTATTAGCTTCAGAACCTCTCAAATTTTGTGTTCCACATGAATGCTAAGTTGCTGGTATGGGTATAGGTACAGGCGCGACAATTTTTTTTGAGGGAGTTTGGGTACGTTTGGATATGCTTGTACAAAAAACATTATAAATATTAAAAATTATAAATATATACATACATATATGCAGCCTAAAAAGTAGAAAAAAAAAATTAAATTTAGAATACCGTATATCATGCATATGCTAAACAAAACTTAGAACTACCATAAATATTACACATTTACTACAAGTCTAGTTTCATATAAATTTGTCAAAACTTAAATGTTATGATAGACATATCGAATTCATTGATCAATGGTTCAACTGGTAAAATAATACAATTAGTAATCACCATCAAATGATTCATCAAGAAGATCAAGATCAACATAATCATTGACACTAGACGATGTAGCTATAATAGTGGAACCACATGCAACCCCACTACTTGCGCTAGAAGCACCTTGGCTATCTGACTCCACAAAAAGTAAAGATTGTATGGCAACTAAAAAATCCAAATCAGTCCACTCTAGATCTACATCCGAAAACTTTGTGCCCCTTCCTTGTGCTGATTTTGTATATGAGTAAGAAGACGCAAGTTGAAATGCAAATAAACTAGCTCTTCTGCCTTGCTTGTTGCCAATCGGTTGTGTTTCACTGAGTGTATAAAGGAGTATGTACTCCAATTTCACTCAACTGAAGAGGAACTAGCAACCTATTGAAATTTGACACAAATTTAAGTGGGTTACAATTATAAAATAAACTTTAAATCTGAAATTAACAGTATTTTTAATTTAAAATAGTAAACCATATAAATTTAAAGAGAGCATCAAAAGTTTAGAAACTTACTTGCGATAAAAGTTTAATCGCAAGTGTTTGACAATGTGGTGATGTATGGCAGTACTTTGACCAATGGAGGCTACAAAATCAGCAAACCCAGTTGAAACTAAATCTTCCATTTCACAATCTCGGAAGAGTTTAGTAAGTGTTGTTCTACACCCATCACTAACTTCTCCATCTCTGTATGGTGGTACCCTTGTTGGCTGAGCAAGAATTTCATCACTATAAAATTAGGGAGTCAACGCAAATGCAAGAAGATGTAGTGGGGTGGTCATTTTGTTCCACCGCTCAACACAAATTGACTAGACCTCTTTGAAGAAAGTTTCATCAGGATCTTGCTCTTTTTTATTGATGATGTCTCTCATTTTCTCAAGCATCGAGTCAATGCCATTGTATACCATTCCCAAGCATGGGTGATCCATGTGAGCAAAACGGATCTCGCTCATGATGGGCTTGGTGAAACTAAGAAGATATTCCACTTATTCCCACCAAGTGTCATCTAGGATCATTTGCTTTACATTTGTTGCCCTTTTTGTATTGGATTGCCTACATAGAGACCAACTTTGACCAATAACCATGCTAGCAAGTGGCTCTCACACCCTCACAAGTCGCCTCGAGACGATTGTGTTGGATGCAAATCGAGTCTCAACAACCTATTCAAAAATTTAAAAAATTAAAATTAAAATGAAATACAAAGAAGACATGATCAAATTTAAAAAATAAATTAGCAATTACTAAAGTGAAATGTAGAATTCAAAAATTGAAGTGTTTCAATTATCTTCAACAACTCCAAATGTGAAAATGATCTAAAAATGGCCTATGACATCTTTTGGTTTGTGATGAACATCTAGATCTCTTCAGCCTCGGCATAGATTTGTTTGATCCTATCTATTTTCTTGCCCAACTTTTGTAGCATGAGGTTGAGAGAGTGGACAACACAAGGCGTCCAATATATGTGTTCTAACCGTGTCACAATCATCATACCTGCAGCACTACAATTCTTAGCATTGTTTGTTATTACTTAGACAACATTTTGAGGACCCACATTCCGAATGCATTGTATAAGGATGTTAGCAATAAATTGTGCATCCTTTACCTGTCCTTCACAATCCACGGCTTTCATAAACATTACCCCTTTAGGGCATAGTGCAATAACATTAATTAATGGCCGATTTTTGGTATCCTTCCATCTATTAGAAATGATTGACACCCATGTGTGTTTCCATGAATTTCTAATGGAGCCAATGCATTGTATATGCTTTTGACCTCCTTTGCTAGTAAAGTGTTACATGCCTTCTCATAACCTAGCCTTGTCCACCCTTGCTACGCCTCAAAAAGAAGTTGGGGTCTTCGATTTACTTTCTTTTCATTTCAATAAAGATGGTTCATGGCACGTCCAACTCTTGCATTTGCTTCCTCTTGTTCTCTAATATATCTTGCTATTTGATGAGGTGGTAATCCTTTCTTATCCTTTCTTATACATGCTTTGATTCCCTATTGGTGAATGGCAGAAATGGGCTTCCACACGACTGTAGGAGCTAATTTTCTCCTCGTTGCAAAAATTGCATATCCGAACAAATGACCCACCTCCTTTTACTGGGTCTATTATTGTTATGTATTTCCACAGAGGTGAATTTGGATCGAGTAGTAGTAGTCATGGTTGCCATTATCCTATATACATGTTAAAAAACTAATTAGTAATATTAAATAGTAAATCATAAATGTTAAACTTAAATATTTAAATTTATAAACCATTTAAAACTACGTAATATTAAACTTCCATAATTGAAACAAATGCAAAACTATTAATATTAAAAAAATAAAAATTAAAAAAAGATTAGATTAAAATCATTATAAAATTATAATTATAATATAATATAACTTTAATTATAAATGTTATAATAATCTTATATATCCATTTAGAACTACTTAAATACTATTCAAATAATTTTAATATTAAACTATTTATTAATATTAAACTTCATATACCAATAAAAACTACCAAACTACCTAATATAAAAAAATTTATATCCAAAAATTTAATTAAAATCATTATATATATGAAACATTAAGAAACTATTCAAACCCAATAAAAAATTTCGTAGGTGGAGGAAAAATACATGTTTGGCTGCAAATTTCGTCGACGGCTGCAATTTTTCAATGTGTTTTTCCTCTACAAAATTCACCCTCAAACCACGTCCTCTACCTACAAACGTTTTCATGTGTTTGTTTTTCCTATTCTGCAAATAGCGACAACTCAGACTCTTCACAACAACTCTCTTGTGCTTGTTTTTCCTCTTCTACAAACGGCGACGACTAAGACTCTTCACAACTCTCATGTGCTCGGTTTTCCTCTTTTGCAAACGACAACTTAGACTCTTCTGCAAACAACGACTCAAACTCTTCTACTCCACTTCGCATTAGGTTTTCCGGAAAGAGTAACTTTATGTTTTAGTTTTATCACTGAAAAAGTGGAAAAAAAACATTTTGAAAATTGAGTCGATTTTTGAAACGGCTCTGATTCGTTTCAAATACACGATGGATACGCCAGTCGATTGCAGGTGCGTTCAGATTCAACAGAGTTTTGTTGGATACGTATCTACTTAAAAAAAATAGAACCCTGTTCGAATCCATAGGGTATTTCACATGTATCCGAATCCGATGCGTTTCGTACTCGAATACGACAGGGGAAAGTTGCTGAATCGACTACTTAGCATGAATGTATTAAGGCAAAATTAGACTACATTGCCAACAAGTCTCGTTTTTAGGTGTGTGGGAAACCATCCCTCCTTTGAAGATTTTAAGTGAACAATGTTAATCAGAAGCTACAATAAGAAGAAGCCAATGCAATTTTAATAGAAGATAAGATAAAATTGTTAAATCAAAAGCAATCAATTAAGATTGTATTTTAGAATCACTTTTTTAAAACAGAGGCAAAATACATTGCTGAGAAACTAGTTGTGTTGGCTTCAACAACAATGCAATTATAAATTTGCAATAAAAAAGAAAAAATAAGAAGAAAAATCAAATTAAAAACTACCATGAGAATTTGCAATTCAATTTAAAAATTAACACGACAATCAAAAAGCCATGTGAAAAAGTTGTCACAAGGTTTAAGTTTGAATTCGTGTTCAGCAAAAATAAAAATTCGATGAATTCTAGGAAGGGGGGAATCTGAAAAAAATCGTGATTAAATTCACCTTACATAAATTTATTTAGTTTAAATATAAGTACTACAACAAGTTATCAAAAAAGTTTAACATTGCTATATAACTAAGTTTAAGTTTCGGTAAAACGATACGGTTTTTTTTTTTTTATCGGTTTTGTGTGTAGGTATATAATAGGTTGCAGATTTTGGTACAATGTTGTGTACAGAGTTTGGGTATAGCTTTAGTATATGTGTGCGTGTGCACATGGTAGTCGGCGCATGTGTGGGTGTTGGTTAAGTGGTGTTGTTGTCATGCCCACCACGGTTCAAACCCTTGTTAGGCCATTGTGATTGTGGGTTTGTGCCTTCACTGATCCAATGTGCTTGTGGGTTTAAGCCTCAGCTTTACTTAATGGGGGTGAGGTCTCTTTATTGTGGCCTCATCAGTTCATAGCTCCAGGTCAAAAGCATTTCACATGGGGCCAAAGGGCGTGTCGTGCCAACGTCACCAATCACGTTAAAAAGTTTACCAAACACTTAAAAAAACATAATAAAAATAAATAATTTTAAAAATTATATTTAAATATTAAAAAATATATAAGAATCATAATACAATAAATAATATTAAGGACATTAAAATAATAAATTGAGGGCCAAAGAGTTATTGAGGGTGAAGGAGTTATTTGTGTTGAAGCAAAAGAGGAAGTGAAAGGAGACTATGGAGATGATGGAAAAGAGGATCCTGACTATGCTGCCCATTCCGTTTGTTTTGTGATCTACCCAACGAATGTAAGTCTCCATTTAGAAATTGTATAGGAGATTCATCGATTACGTAGCATAAATTGAAACCTACTATCAAGGAAGAGAGGGAGGACATTGAATAGCCCTCACATATTTCTTCGTGAAAACCAAATGAGATACATAGACAAAAAACTTTAAAAAGATTCTTTTAAATATTTCAATTAAACATGCTCTTTCTTCTGTCTAATTTTGATTCTGCTGCCATTTTTGGCCAGCGACGTGGCTCCATGATATCCAATCTTCTTAAATAGCCTGGTAAGTGGCACACAATTGTCGCTTCAATAGGAAAAAACCATGTTTTGTCAAGACAATCTCATACGGAATAGAAGATTTAATCTTAAGGCTATTTGTTATTAAATGTTTTTGTTGTCTCTCTATTTGTCTCCACTTACTTGTCAAAGTGTTGTTGCCCCATACCTCACAACCATAAAGTACAATCGGAACCTGTAGAAGCCCAAAAAGAGTTTTCTTAGTTTTCCAGTCCCACAACTCGGCACTTCTACATCTATTTTGCACTCAGTACAATGTTTTCCATCCTGCTTGCAACCTTTTTGCTCTGCATGTTTCCCAACTAAGTTTATTGCAAAAATCAAAACCTAGGTATTTAATATTCATTGACCACTTGTAAAGGGTTGTCTTCAAAGATAAATTTTCTATGAACCTTATTTCTTTTCAAGGTAATGAACATGACCTTAGTTTTGCTGGTTTTCACTTGTACCCCAACTCATGGCAAAATAATTCAAGAGCTTTCCAGTGTTTCTTCAAATCCTGTGTTGTTTTTGCCATTAAAATAATGGTCATGTGCATATAGGAGCAGCTTCATTACATAGCTGGTTGCAATTTGACGAACCTTACAACTAGGGGAAAAAGATTCATCATAGCTATTGCAAGCTTTTAAGAGCATGCTAAACGTGTAAAAACAAAAAAAAAGCTTGAAAATATAAGCATCAAATTTATTAATTCATATGATAAATAATCATTCTTAAAGACGAGCTTTAGGAAAACACAAGTAGATAAAAAAAATACATACACGTAGGGGAAGGAGATTTGTTGCTAATGAATAATAATTGGGATCCGTCAAAGCAGCCAATTAAAATGGATTCTTTAATTTTCCACACATGGGCCTCTACCTTGTTTTATTTTTCACGATTAATGTGTCATTTTAGTAGATTAACAAATAATAATATCCAGAAACACATGATACAATAAAAATAGTTTAATAAATTGAAAGAGACGATATTTAGTTAGAAATAGACCCTTGCGAGACTTCATGTGGTGGTCAAAAGCATTGATGTGAGTGATTTTTAATCCATTTTCTCTTTAGATCTCTTTTCCAATCAAGTATGTTTTTACACTATATTAAAGAATTGTGACTTGGCAATCCATATTAATTGGAATGAGGGCTATTAGAAAGCTCTCAAAGAGGGGCTGGTAGCATCAATCCAAACTATTTTTAACACAATTTTCTATGTTCATCTTTCCAATCAATTATTGTTTTTAGTTATATTATAGAATTGAGGCCTCCTAAAACATCAGAGTGACACAAAATGTCAATCTAAATAATTTACAATAGAAAATCAGTTTCCTTGAAATATATTACAGATATTGGACTTTTGGAACCCATACTAAATGCTAAGGGACCGATAGGAAATGTCAGAAATAATGACCAAAAATAAATCCATAACATTTTCTATGAAAAATTCTCTATAATCATTTGAATTAAATCAGAGAAGCAAT
This sequence comes from Thuja plicata, assembly GCA_018584345.1. Classification (NCBI taxonomy): domain Eukaryota; kingdom Viridiplantae; phylum Streptophyta; class Pinopsida; order Cupressales; family Cupressaceae; genus Thuja; species Thuja plicata. The sequence goes on along the minus strand of MU223378.1, from coordinate 1,507,132 downwards.
GCCTTCCGTCCAAATTAATTATGAAGAGAGTTTCAAAAATGTTCAAAAGGATGGCCTTAATATACAATAGTATTCAATATGTAATGTTCTTTAAATTTTCTCTTTCCAATCAATTGTATTTAAAAAATGTATTACTAAGCCAAAGATTCCACAATCCGTATTAATTGAAAAGAAAGGTTCCTCAATTGTTGCCAAAAGTGACCTAAAACATCAGCGAAAACTGCTTTCAAGCACTTTGCTTCCAATGCTCTCTTTCCAATTAATTTTTTTTATTAAGTTCCCCAACTTTTTTTTTATAACCAAAAAGCAGTTGTGGGGCTGCACCCATCATATTTAATAGAGTATCAGATTAGGGGTGGTATAAGCAAAAACCCCATAAGGATCATTCCTGAAACCACGACACAACTTATACTATCAGACCATTATATCTTCTATCAAAAGGAAAAATGACCATCCCTTCTTACCCATACCCTTAATACATAAAAGACCCAAAAACAAGGGAGTCTTCATATAGAGCACTTGTAACTAACTACCAAAACCCTACTAGATATAGAGAGGAAAACATACTAAACCCAACCCAAGCTCCAAATAACAAAAGGGAGCAAAATTAAGGAAAATATATTGACACCAACTAGAGCTCTGTATAACAAAAAAGAGCAAAATAAAGTTATTTACGTACTGGACCGCTACATCAACAAAGTTACAGAGATTATTTTTTTAAGATATTTGCCAGCAACCAAAAAAGATTGTATACTCACAACCTGAACCACAAGCAGCATGACCCATCAAATCCTCTGAGGAATCCAAAGAAGCCTCCTCGAGCAGCTTTCTTTTTCCATGCCCACGCGTAGGAGTCACCTCCTCGCCATCTGGGGTCTCCATCGAGCCTTCTTTGTCATAAAAGTCCTTCATCACAGATGTATCTCTGGAGCCATCCTTCATGTTCTTCTTCTTCAAAACCCAACATTAATTTCAAAAAGGAAACACTACTCGGGGTTGGGTAGTGGACGTTTAGGTGACTTACCAACTCCTTGCTTTGTCTACTAACCACATAGAAGTCTTTAGGAAGGAAGAGGTATACCCAGCTTCTCATCTATATTCTCCAAGACATCATCAATTTCACCATTATGGAGGTTACCCTTTACTAGCTTCTAACAAAGCTTTTTGCCATCACCTTGATCTCCCTAGTATCTAGGATGGACTCCAAAAATATGGTGGCCACGTCTAAATTCACCCTGAAGCGGTGATCAAACCATAAATATTCGGTTCCCAAAATTCCTAAGTTCTTCCTTTTGGTCATCCCAAGCATTAATATCTTCAAAAGATTACCACCTCCACTATATCAGGCCATTTGTTTCTATCCTATACAAAAAGTTTTCCACCTTTGAACCCCACACTCTCGTGGTCTCAATTCTAATCTCTTGTAACCTAAGATTTTGAGCTAGCACTCAGTATCCATCCCAAGAATCAAACCAAATAGCGGCCTTCCCATTTTTGACATCCCAAGTGATGTGTGTTGTTACAATATCCCTACACTCCAAATGAAATTCCAAATGGTCGAACCCCTAGGGGATCCCTAACAAAGAAAATCCTTTTTGGGTCCTTTGAGTCAAGGTATTTCTTTTTTAGGATTTAACCCATTTTTGTTCACCTTGTGAGTAAATTCACCCAGAAGCGGAGATCGAACCATAAATATTTGGTTCCCAAAATTCCAAGTTCTTCCTTTTGATCATCCCAAGCATTAATAGCTTCAAAAGATTTCCACCTCCACTATGTCAGGCCATTTGTTTCTATCCTATCCAAAAAAATTTCCACCTTTGAACCCCACACTCTCCTGGTCTCAACTCTAATCTCTTGTAGCCTAAAATTTTGAGCTAGCCTCGATATCCATCCCAAGAATCAGTCCAAACGGCGGCAGCCTTCCCATTTCTTACATCCCAAGTGACGTGTTTTGTTACAATGTTCGTACACTCCATAATGAAATTCCAAATGGTCAAACCCCTTACGGGGTCTCTAACAGAGAAAATCCTTTTTAAGTCCTCTGAGTCAAGGTATTTCTTTTTAAGGATTTAACCCATTTTTATTCACCTTGTGAGTAAATTCACCAAACAAGCTTAACCCCCATCACCAAATTCATAATTGCAAGATTTCTAATGTCGGTTCCCCCAGCCTCCTTAGGGGTGCAAGCTTTTTCCTAGGCAACCAATGGTATTTTTTGTTGTTCAGAGGTCCCACTCTAGAAGAATCTTCAAATAATCCTATTCAGCAAATCATCAATTGCATTAGATTGTTTCATACAAGGTATTGAATATACCGAAATAGCTAGCAACACTGCCTTCACCATCATCAATCTTCCAACCGAAGAAAGTCGCTTTGCTTTACATGCATCCATTTTCTTCCTACAGCTTTCCACCTACGTATCCCAAAATGCCTTCTTATTGATACTAGCAAAAAAAGGGACGCCAAGGAACTTCTTGGGGAAGCCAGCAATTTGGAGATTCAAACCTCTTGCAATGTCCCTTTGTAACCCTGGTTGAGTGTTGAGGAAATAAACTTTTGATTTCCTCCAATTTATGCTCTATCCTGATGCCTTACAATAGCATTCCAATAGGACTTTGGTGTTTCTTGTTTCCCTTCGGTTAGCTTCCCAAAGAGCATAGTATCATTAGCAAAATGTTGTTGAGTGACAACTTCCACACCCGGAGTGACTAAAAGATCTTTCCAATTTCCTAGATTGTTATTCCTCTTAATGCTTCTCCCGAGGACCTCCACCATTATAATGAATAAGAATGGTGAAATTGGATCTCCTTGCCTGAGACCACTGCTAGCAGAAAAGAAACCTTGCGGGGCAAATAATATAGGAGTATTAATGCAACAACTTACCCATTGTATCCATTGTTATGATCTCAAAACTTCTTTCACCCTATTTGACATCACCTTAGTTATGATCTTGTAGATAGTGTTGCAGGGCGATATTGATCTGAAAGCACCCATCTCATTGGCATATTTCTTTTTAGGAATTAAGGCCAAATGCGTGTGATTCATTACCTTCGGTAAGGTCCTCTTTCTTCTAGAATCTTCCACAACTCTTACCAAATCATGCACCACAATATCCCAACTACGTTGAAAGAAGGTAGTCAGGAATCCATCTGGTCCCCAAACTTTGTCCGACTACAACTGAAAAGTGGCCTTTCACACTTCTTCTGACACCTCCTTCCACAATCTATGATTTTACTGATTGGAAATGACCTAGGGAATGTTGCTTAGTATACATTCTTTCCCTATCATTGACTTGGACATTTTTATTCAAAAGGGTTTGAAGAAAACGGATAGCCTCCTCATTGACTTCATCCTCTATATTTGCTTGGGTGTAATGTTCCTTTCTGCTTGATTTTATCATGTTTTGCTTCTATTTTGTGTTTTTATTCCCTTCCTTGAGCAAGACTTCCTTGGAATTTTGACTCCAGAAAATCTACTATCTTGTTGATATTTCCATCAATTCTTTTTCAATCTATTATCTTTTTCAAAGTCATTCAAATTCACCCCTAACCTTATAACTTCATTCAAATCAAACAGCTCTTTTTCCACTCTATCCCTCTCTTCAAAATGTTTTTAAAATGCACTTTATTCTAATCTTTCACTTTAGTTTTGACATAACACAAGTTTTTTCCAAAACATGAACAATTGGGAGTAATCACCCACTTGAGCGTCATTCCACCATTTAGCTATTCAGGTTTTTAGACTCCCATCTCTAAACCACATAATTTTTAATTTAAAAGGCCAACACTTAGGGGGGAATTGGGTTGTAATCTACTCCAATTCCGTGTGACTAAGAACCCATATAATTTTCCAACAATGTTGGTAAAACTAGTTATCCTATTAGTCCAAGTGAAGAGGTCATTCTTTGTTGGAATATCTCTAAGTTTGTTCTCCCCAACAAACTACTGAAAATCAAGTTGCATCTAAGACAAATTGGTTAATCCACAATTCTTTTCTAAATTATCCAGAGTTGCATTAAAATCCCCCACTACCATTACAAAATCATTGCTCAGAGTTTGCAGCAATGTTCCCAACTGGATCCGCAACTCCTTTTTTCCCTTGTTGGAATTAGGTCATAGACATCGCTCGCTAAAAACGTTATGTTTTTCCCTAGCATTCTTAACTTCAACAACTGCCAATTCTAATGTTCTTCCATGAACTCTCCCAAAATGCTATAGGGCTTTATGGTGATTTCATGGTTATCCATGAGGATTGTAATTATGGTTTTGTAAGTTGTATTTGTGCAGTGGATGTGAGTTTATAGTGGTTTCATGGTTATCCATGACAATTGTAATTATGTATTTGTAAGTTGTATTTGTTATATCTATTCAAATGGAATCTTTTGTTATATTGTTAGTCGTGTTTTACTTTAAGTAATTCAACGTCATGGAACCCTGAGTGTATGACATGTGTATAAATGGTATTTGCTTCTGCATTAATGTATGTCTCTTTATGTAAACTTTAGAAAAAAAAATTATTCAGCAAACATAGTATCATGTTCTAGGTTAATCTCTCTTGGGTTCCCTAGCGGGGCTTACATTTGGTATCAGAGCCATGTTTCTAGACTGGAAACTCTGGGAATTGTACGCTAATTAGGTTGTGTCTAGCTTGAACTTGGAACTAAAACATAGACATACAACACACTTGTTTTCAAATTATTGCTTTATGGTTATATTCATTCTTTAGTTTATGATTCGAGCTATGTGGTGAGTTTTGAATCTATCTCTGTTTGTTTCAAGTATCATGCCTGAAACATGAGCCGCGAGAGGTCGTGGCAGAAGTGGGTCTGGTGCCCGTGGGAGAGGTAGGCATCCTAGCCCCTCCCAAGTGTTAGGCAGGAGGTTAGTCAGCAACAGGATAGAGATGATCAGAGGAGAGAGAGTCAAGATGAGTCTGGGGGATTGGATACTAGACAGATGCGTCAGGCTATCCTGAATCGTGTTGGTCTTGAGAGAGCCAGAGTGGAGCAGGATGTATCTCATCACTCCCATATAAAGGAGAGACAGAGGGAGACATCTAGGAGCCCTCGTAGGAGGACTATTACAGTGGACCCGGAGGTGGTTGCAGCAAACCACATGAGGGCCTGACGAGAGGGAAGCGTATTCCTTTCGATGGACAGGGATCTGGTTTGGAGGCAGAGACTTAGCTCATAGCCTTAGATAGGGTCTTCGCTATGCACCCCTTTAGTAGCAATACTAAAGCGAGATATGTTGTGATGCAGTTATCACACTTTGCAACTATTTGGTGGAAGATCGAGGAGGAGAAGCTAGGTCTTCATATGGACACTGTTACATGGGAACTCTTTCTTGACAACTTTAGAGAGAGGTTCCTTTTTGATCAGTGGAGACAGCAAAGGGCCGATGAGTTTCATAATTTGAGGCAACTGACAATAATCGTAGAGCAGTATGAGCGTCGTTTTTACGAGCTCAAGCAGTATGCTGGATACAGCTAGGATTCCGCACATATGGTACAGCACTTTGTGTGAGGACTTAATGCCCGCATCGTGGGGGACGTAAAGCTCTTTGAACCTACTAACTTACGAGCCATGGTTATTAAAGCCACTCTTGCAAACGCTAACTTGGCATTAAGCCATGGAGGTCGACAGGGTGGCCAGACTGGTGGGGCAGCTCAATCAAGCTATAGAGGTAACCAGTCGCAGGGCGCTGGGACTTCAAGAAGCCGTCCAATTATTACAAAGGTAACCAAAACCAGCAGCAACAGCAAAAGCTCGCACCTCCTACCCAGAGTGGTAAGAGCATCAGGAGTGGACAGCGCTTTAGGCGCAATCAGTCCAACCGTCCAGCACAGAGCGCACAGCCTAGTGTGAGCAGAGGGAGTGTCCAACAGTCGAGTGCGCCCTCCAAAGGGAGAGGCAATTTCAGAGGGACAGGATGTTTCACCTATGGTCAGTTTGGCCACATTGCAATGAATTGTCCACAGAGGGCACCTCAGTAATCTACACAGAGGCCAGCAGCCTCGAAGTCTACAATAGGTGGGGGATCACACAAAGTGTTCGCAGCCTTTGATCACAAACAGGCACAGCATCAAGGGACAGTTATTGAGACCTCAGGTACTATTCGAGGTACCTCTATTTCTATATTGTTTGATTCAGGAGCGACCGATTATTTTATATCACCTTTCCTTGTTGAGTGTTGTGGGCTAGTGGCTGCAAAGCAAGCGTTAGGTTGGCAAGTGGAACTAGCCTCAAGGACTAAGGTAGCTACAGATTCCTTGGTTCGTAATTGTAAACTGAACCTAGGGAAGTTCATTACCTCAATTGATCCCAAAGGAATCACACAAAGGTCAACCAAAGTAATGAACTTCCCTAGGTTCAGTTCACAATTACGAGTTCACAATTACGAACCAAGGAATTTGTAGCTACCTTAGCCCCTGAGGCTAGTTCCACTTGTCAACCTAACGCTTGCTTTGCAGCCACTAGCCCACAACGCTCAACAAGGAAAGGTGATATAAAAGAATCGGTCGCTCCTGAATCAAACAATATAGAAATAGAGGTACCTCGAATAGTACCTGAGGTCTTAATAACTGTCCCCTGATGCTCTGCCTGTATGTGATCCAAGGCTGCGAACACTTTGTGTGATCCCCCTCCTACTGTAGGCTCTAAGGCTGCTGGCCTCTGTGTAGATTACTGAGGTGCCCTCAGTGGACAATTCACTACAATGTGGCCAAACTGACCACAGGTGAAACATCCTGTCCCTCTAAAATTGCCTCTCCCATTGGAGAGCGCACTCGACTGCTAGACACTCCCTCTGCTCACACTAGGTTGTGCGCTCTGTGCTGGACGATTGGACTGATTACGCCCAAAGCGCTGTCCACTCTTGATGCTCTAACCACTCTAGGTAGGAGGTGCAGCCTTCTGCTGCTGCTGCTGGTTCTGACTCTGGTTCTAGTTACCTCTGCAATAATTGGACGGCTTCTTGAAGTTCCCAGCGCCCTGCGACTGGTTACCTCTATAGCCTGATCCAGCTGCCCCACCAGTCTGGCCACCCTGTCGACCTCCATGGCCTAATGCCAAGTTAGCCTCTGCAAGAGCGGTTTAATAATCGCGGCTCGTAGGTTAGTAGGCTCAAAGAGCTTTACGTCCCCCACGATGCGGGCATTAAGCCCTCGCACAAAGTGTTGTACCATAAGTGCGGAGTCCTGGCCGTATCCAACGTACTGCTTGAGCTCGTAAAAACGCCGCTCATACTTCTCTACGGTCAATGTCAGCTGCCTCAAATTATGAAACTCATCGGCCCTCTGTTATCTCCACTGATCAAAAAGGAACCTCTCTCTAAAGTTCTCAAGAAAGAGTTCCCATGTAACATTATCCATATGAAGACCTAGGTTCTCATCCTCGATCTTCCACCAAATAGCTGCAAAGTGTGATAACTGCATCACAGCATATCTCGCTTTAGTATTGCTACTAAAGGGGTGCATAGCGAAGACCCTATATAAGGCTATGAGCCAAGTCTCTGCCTCCAAACCAGATCCTTGTCCATCGAAAGGAATAGGCTTCCCTCTCGTCAGGTCCCTCATGTGGTTTGAGGCAACCACCTCCAGGTCCACTGTAATAGTCCTCCTACGAGGGCTCCTAGATCTCTCCCTCTGTCTCTCCTTTATATGGGAGTGATGAGATACATCCTGCTCCACTCTGGCTCTCTCGGGACCAAGACGATTCAGGATAGCCTGAAGCATCTATATAGTATCCAATCCCCCAAACTCATCCTAACTCTCTCTCCTCTAATCATCTCTATCCTACTGCTGACTAACCTCCTGCCTGACAC
>MU223378.1:1484641-1499259 GCA_018584345.1 Thuja plicata | reverse complement strand
CTCTGCCACGGCCTCTAGCAGCTCTTGTTTCAAGCATGATACCAAAAAACAAACAGAGATAGATACAAAACTCAACACATACCTTGAATCATAAACTAAAGAATGAATATAACCATAAAGTAATAATTTGAAAACAAATGTGTTGTATGTCTATGTTTTAGTTCCAAGTTCAAGCTAGACACAACCTAATGAGCATACAATTCCCAGAGTTCCCAGTGTAGAAACATGGCTCTGATACCAAATGTAACGCCCCGCCAGGGAACCCAAGAGAGATTAACCTAGAACATGATACTATGTTTGCTGAATAATTTTCTTTTCTAAAGTTTAGATAAAGAGACATACATTAATGCGGAAGCAAATACCATTTATACACATGTCATACACTCACATAGATTACACGACTCAAGGGTTCCATGACGTTGAATTACTTAAAGTAAAACACAACTAACTATATAACCTAAGTAGCCGATCCTGGTTCTGGTTTGGATTCGGGTTCAGGTTCGGGTTCGGGGATTCGGCAAAAAATTTTTTGGGCCGGATCCTGGTTCTGCGGGTATATATATAGACATTTTTGAAAAATATATATATATATATATATATTATAAATTTATATATGTATGTATATTCATAGATTCCATACATTTAACATGTCAATGCTCATTCATCATCAGTTCAAAACTTCGAAGTTGAAACATATAATGATAATAATAAGAAGTTAGAAGCGTGATTCTCATATGACATAATGATAAAATGATAAATCCATAATTGTTAGTATATGATTATATAATATTCATACTTTGCAAAAGTCTCAAATTGTCATTACATGCTGAAAATTTAAATCACAAGCATAAAAGGGTCGAATTAGGGTTTAGAAGGGTCGAATTAGGTTTAGTTTGACTTTATTTATTAAAAAATTAAAAAATAAAAGTCAATGTGGGCCTGTTTTTGGAAACCCAGATTTTGGATTCCGGCGGATCCTTTTGGATTCTTGTGGATCCTCCCGGATTCCTCTTGGATTCCTCCAGGGTTCTGGAATGGAATCCGAATTCCTCCGGGTTCTTCCATTCCAGAACCCTGGAGGAATCCAAGAGGAATCCGAGAGGAACCAAGATCCGGATCGTACCAGAACTAGGATCCGGGCCTCAACAAAGGAATCCGGTAACATAGTATATAACAAAAGATTCAATTCGAATATATATAACAAATACAACTTACAAAACCATAATTACAATCCTCATGGATAACCATGAAACCACCATAAACTCACATCCACTGCACATAATCAAGTTGCATCTAAGACAAATTGGTTAATCCACCATTCTTTTTTAAATTATCCAGATGAATATTCCTGCATGGTTTCCTTCTCCCTTATCTCCTGAACCTGATCTTTGGACTTTGAACACTCGCCTTAAACAGATTTTCTTTATTTCTTGTCCGGTGTTGATTCCTTTACCAATTGACCTGGCTCCAACATTCCATGTTTCTATGTCCTTTTGATTTACATATAGGACAAAGTATCAATTCAAACTCATAAACATTCTATCCATAACCTTCAATTCACATTTGAAAAAAAATTGAGATTTAAAATTTCATCCCTAAAATTCTCCATCAATTCACCAATATCATCTCTAATTTTAATTTTTACTTTACTCTGTCTCTCTTTTCTCATATTTCTTATTCTTAGTACTCTAAATCTCCACCATTATCAACTTTATGAGTATACATATAGCCTATTTTATAATAAGTGTTTGTACGACAAGAAAAATAGTTTAATATGGTCAAGAAGGTAAACTCATTGCTTATTTTAGCGAGAAGTTGAATAATGTGAAAAGAAAATATTATGTTTATGATCAAGAGTTTTATGCTATAGTTCAAGCATTGAGGAAGCGGAGACATGTCTTGTGTCTTCTAATTTCTTGTCTACATGAAGGAAAGGCCCTAGATTTATCTCCATACCAATATATCTTCTTCACAATACTTAGTAGGAAGATTGTAAAATTGGATCCAAACTGGTTTAGCTTCTATCTCCTATTTCCATGGGTCAAAATTTCAGACCCAATCTTTCATTTATACCCTTATAGCATCCATTAAATATGGCCCATGTATCATAACTTTCCATCTACCTTTGCTCGATGAAAATTCTACTAGAAAAACCCGTTTGGTAGAGGTACATTTGATCCCCAATTCTTGTTGCACCACTTCCTCAACTTTACGAACACGAGCCAACCCCACCTCATTTAATAAACATCCCAAACTCTTTTAGCCTAGAGACACAATTGTCTACCTATATATTATTATTGAGATAAATAATAGCATATTTTGGGGGGGATTTAGACATACCTTTACTCCTTTCCCCTAAAATCTGAGAGTTTGAGCTCTCCGAGCTCTTCCCTTTACCCTTCCAAGGTTGGCTGGTGTGATCTTTATTTGCTCAACCCTTAATCGAAGGCCATTTCAATTTCCAATCTTTTGAAACATGTACCCCTTGCCTCCTATCTTGCGAAAACCGTGCACTCATGCCTTTGATTTTTGTCCTCCCTTTCTTTAACCAACCTTCGACTGCTTGCTTGACTGAATTTCTCATTAAGTACTCAATAAAGGCTAGTATCCCCTTCCAAATTCCATCCATTGAAATGTGTGATCTTCACCAGAATTCAAAGATTTTCCTTCCCCCAACTTCTTTATCTTTGCTAATGCCCCTTGGCTAACCTTCGAACCTTGTCTTTACCCGAGAGGTATTCTATTTGTTCCTATCAAAATACCTGATTCTTGGTTCCCTTGGTATGTTGGCATCAATTTCCCAGGAATATCCTAAAAATTGATAGCCCTTGCCCACAAATATTCCAGCAGATATTCCTTTCTATTTCATCTGCCCACCTGCTTGCTAGTCTCAAAGTGGCTTCGCCTCTAGTTCCAACTAATCTGCACCTCCCGATCTAGCTCGTGTTGCTCCTGTCGAGGCCTCCTTCCTTGCACCTTGCTCGACATTCCCTTATTTTAAGTATTAAGAATATGTTAGTCTTCCTTACATAGTTCCCCAACTAAATTTTAACTTAAAAGGAGCCTACAACAAATGTTTTATCGGTGACCGATAACTTGAGAAAGATAGTCGCTTCACAATTACGTTCATCAATCTTGTCCTAGTCTTTGCTTGTCGCTATAGGGCGAGTGGTGTTACCAAGAACAATCTAGTCTAAACATTGGTACTCGAAAATAGAGAGAATCCTCTACTTCCAGGTATTGTAATTCTTGTTGTTGAAGTGTGGATTGCTTTCCAACATGATGTTGCTCAATGATGCCATCCCTCTTGATTTCCAATGACACTGAAACCGATATTAGCTTCTAAAAAAGCTTTGATGCTGATTTTTCTGTCAAAAATTTGAAAACCTTTCATGGGCAGCTAGTAAAAAATACGAAAAAATGATTTTTGAGGTCAAATCAGTCATACCCTTTTAGTACGCTTCCCAAGGTGATCTGCTCTGAAAAACTTGATTTTATTGCAAAAATTAATTAAAAAACAACATACACGGTTTATCAAAAAAACAGAAAAAAAAAAAAAAACTTCTACACAAAAATTCCATCCAAAACCCTAGCCCAACATTAGTTGGAAAACTTTGATTTTGTGGAAAATCAAAGAAACCCTAGCTCAAAAAAGCCAACAACACCCAAATGACGAGCAGAAAGCCCTAGGCAAGGGCAGAAGAAAAACCCTAGCCACAGGAAATCACACACAATTTTAAAAAGAACGTGAAAAAAACACCAATGCACACAAAAGAAGCCCTATGCTGAAAAATCATAAAAGAAAATATCTCGTGCTTCTACAATCCAAGAACATAGAAAACCTTTGTTAAATCTACAGAAAAAATCGGGTGCTTCAGCGGCCCAAAGATGCCAAAAGCCTCTATAAAATCTATCGAAAATATCGCATGTGTTGGCAGCCCAAAGATGCATCCCAGATCACACCAAAAAAGAGGCACCAAATACCTTCCAAAAAATGTGAAAATGCAGAAAATAGACACAATTTTCACAAAAAAGCAAGTCACAATTTTCGCAAAAAAGGTCACAATTATCAAAGACGGCCAAAATGGTTTCAGCAAAGAAAACCTGTGATTTCTCATAATAAACTCTCAAACCTTTTGAAAAAAGGTGAACCAAAAACCCTCAAATCTGTCTGCAAAAACATCCACCAATAACATCTTCAAATAAAAACTTTGATTTTTACTGAAAAAAATTCTTCTAAAAAAATTCTAGGTTCACAATTTTTCATAAAAAAAATTGTTAAAAACTTCTGGAAATTTATTCATAAAACTACGAATTTAAAAATTCGCCAAAAATCCTAATGGCTCTAATACCATGAAATGATAATTGATGGATTGAAAAAAATGTAATTACAAAGGAGACAAAGGCTCCTTAGATAAGTAATACAAAGATGATGTTTCTAAAAGAGACAACAATTAACAAAGAGTGGAAATAGAAAGATACTAAACTATCTAACTGACACAAAAAATAGAAAGTTGCTAACTAAACTAACTAGACAACTTAAGACACTTAAACGACCATCGTGAGGTAAATGATACAATATTACTCTAACAAATGCGCCCAAACAGGGATAAAGGAAAAACAACAATACCAAAGAAAATATGCAACTGAAAAATTTGAAAGTTTATATGCAAATAGAAACCCTTCAACAAACTCAAGATCTAGACTCAAAATGTTTATCTGATTTTTCTACAAATTTATAGAAATTTCTGAATATAAAAAAACAGAAAACACTACCCAAATTTTTCGGAAATAACATAAATTATTTTTTCTTATTTTTTTGAGATAAATATGAGCAGCAGTATGTAGATTTATGTTCTAATACCTCAAAAATGTCTTCTAAACCCTAGCCACCCTTGCCAAAAGCCTCAAAAAAACAGCACTAGGTCTCACAATGACACCCACTTATTCTTTATGATGTTAGTATTAAAATTATATTGTGATATTTAGCTTATAGTGGTCACTGAGTTGTTTAGTTCGTTTTTAGTAACTTTCTATTCAATAAGCCGTTTACTTTGCTTTTAGTATCTTTCTATTTTGTCTTTAGTTCTCAATTGTTTACGTTATGGAAAGATCTTTTGTAATCTCTTTTTTATGGAGTATTCCTCTCCTTTGTAATTAATTGATTATCTCAATCATTTCATAGTATGAGAGCATAGGTTCTTTTTTGGCAATCTAATAAAAAAAATAGAAAACTTGCAAACACTATGTTTGTTTGCCCGAGAAAATGCTAGAAAACACACAAAAACCTTCATGTTTTCCAAAATTAGTTACACGACACAAAAAACCAAGACCAGATAAACAAGTCATGAGTACCAAAAACCCACATGTCAATAGAAATAGATTGTGATTTCCGTAGAGGAAAATCCACGATTTTTGTTGCACGGCCACGATTTTCAAAAAAAAATGCCAAAAACAAAAACACTTGATTTTATTTGAAATATTGATCAAAATATTTTCTTTTACACAATGAAAAACCCTACAATTTTTGTTTTTTAAAACAATCAATCAAAAACAATCTTGAAAATTCTACAAAAATTCCAAGTAAAAAGAACACCATTTTTATTATCAAAAAATTGCCAAAAAAGTTACTTGTGCTCCAATACCAAGAAATGATTGAGATAATCGATTAAAATTTAAAACACAAAGAATAAGTGATTACAAAAGATCTTTCCAAAACAGAAACGATCGAGAAATAATGATAGAAAAGTAAGTTACTAAAAACTAACTAAGCAACTTAAATGACCATTATATATTAAAATAATTATGTAATGTTTCTATAATCGCCATTCAATTAGGAATTTTTCGTTTCGTAGTTAGTTCATTTTTGGAATGTTCCTTTGCTATCTTTCGTTTCTATTTTAGAAACGCTACTTGTCATCTCTATTTAAGGAGCTTTCATCTTCTTTGTTATTACAATTGCATCTATCAAATATCATTTCATGGTATCACAGCCCATAGGTTAGTTTTTTGGCAAATTTTTATTGTTCGTAGTTTCATACCTAGAATTTATTTCTAGAAGTTTTTTTTATGAAAAATTGTGAAGGATCCTAGAAATTTTTCAGCTCAAGGGCTTTTTGAGTTTCCATTTTTCAAATCTAGTATTTTTTATGCGCTACCTAGCCATTTCTCTTTGCCTGCAAATTTGAGTTCTTCACACGACCTGATCTACAAGCTGTGTTTTTTGTCTCCTGCACAACAGGTTTTTGGTGCCAATTTCTGCATAAATGCGAGAGTTCTTTGCTTGCACAAAGTTTGTGAAAGGTTTTGCGCGATTTTTTGCAAGAATCGTGGGTTTCTGGAGATGAGTTTTCCTGATTTTTTCCTAAACATCTCGGAGGTTGTTTTCATGATTTTCTCCCAAAAATTGTGATTTTTCTTATGTAAAAGGGTTTTGCTCAATTTGTTCCCAAAAATCGTGGTTTACTTTATTGTGGGTTTGCTGGTTTTCTTACAGTTTTTACCATTTTTTCCTCAAAACGGAAGTTTTTGTCAATTTTTTTTACAAAATCATGCATTTCCCTCTTCAACGAAATGTTTTGACATTTTTTAATAAAATTACGGTTTCCTATAGAGTGTTTTGGTCGCACCTCAAGTTTCTAAGGTCAACGGTGTGCTTCTACAAAAGTTTTTAATGATTTTTTTTACAAAATCTTGGGTATTGCTTTTAACGATTATTTGCAAAATCGTTGTTTTTCAGAACTATGAAGTTTTTTGAAGCTGATCTTGGTGTCTCTAGAAACAGGGAGGGATAGCTTTGTTACCCAACATCATGTTGTACGGATTATGGTACTTGGTCATATCCAAAAGTTCTACAACACCAAGAAGAGTCTCAGGAGCGGACTCATGTAGCAAAGCGTTTTGAAGAGAAGGGGGCAGCCTTCTATGTATTCATGGCCAAATAACATGCAGATTATGACAAGTCTTCTGTAAAGTAGTTAATAGAATGAAAATTAAGAGAGGGTATTAAAGTAATTATGAAATGGTTCTACAATGGTCATTCAGTTAGGATCTTTTCGTTTCTTAGTAAGTTTTTATTTAGAAAGTTCCTTTTCTATCTTTCGTTTTTGTTTTAGAAACTCTGCTTGTAATCTCTATTAAAGGAGCTTTCGTCTCCTTTGTAATTACAATCAAATCTATCAATTATCATTTCATTATAAACTAAATGAAACAACATTACTTTAATAGCTTCAATGATGCTCAGAAAACATGCAGGCATATTGTTGTAGGTTGTTCAAATCTGATCTTGATGACTCTGAATCACACCTCTAAAATGCCCCCCCACACCTGATAAGGAAATGCAACTATAGAAATGATGTGCTAGTGCAGCATAATAGACTAAAGCCCTCCCACCAAAACATGCCTTTCTGACTAAGGGGAGCTCGTATGTCTTTCTAAAATCAAGTATACTAAGTGTTTCAAACTTCAAGCCAAAGATTACAACAGCAATAGAGAATAGTCGAATTACATAATGAGCTCCAAAAGAACCCTAATATGTTATGTAATGACTCCCCAAAAAATGACTTAATCTCAACTATAGATCAATTGCAAGCCCAATACAATGATCCAAATAAAACCCTCAAAACATGAGCCAATAGGCTCCTTAATTTCCAACACCCCCTTGCCCTTTTTTTGCACATGTTTAATAAAAATCTTTTAAGTACATGTCTCTTTAGTCATTAAACTCAAAAGGAGAAAATATTAATTCTTTAGGCTAAGAGTCACTTAAGTTGCCAGATGACATGCCCACAACTTAAGAATACAAGACAAAGACTCTATCACTTATCCAATAATGTTCTACATCCTCATCCTCTTAAGTAATCCAAGGAAAGGACAGCCAATGCATCGTTGAGTCTCCTGACTTGAGTTGGGTACATCACATCTCGAAGAGTACATTCATTCAAGCATAACTATAAAGTAAGTATAAATTATTTCATGGACAATTTTAAATCCTCAGTTTTAATCAATATATCTCATTTGAATTACACAATTTATGCTCAAACTTGACTGTTTTCTACACAATCTTCTCTGGAAGCTCTCTTTGTGACCAATTATATGCTAAAATTATATTTAGAAAATTGCAATGCAAATTTACAATTTTGAGAGCAAGTTTCTCCTGTTGCTATATTCTCAATCCATAACAATTTTATATAGTATTAGAGAATAGGTGCTTCCACAACCCAATTAACATCATTAAACCTGTAATGGAAAAACTGCTATGTGGAGGATCCATTTTGCACTTTTAGGGCCACCAATTTGCCCATGAACAAAAAGAATTAATGGTAACATTTTCCCATTACAAAGCTGTTCTTGGACGGAACCCATTGCCACATTCAGATCACAGTAAAATCATTTTGTTGGAAGAAAATATTGGTTATGATGTGATAATGAAATCAAGACTGAAATGACTTATTGACATATCGCTTGCAGTCCAGAACAGTGATCTAAAAAGCTATTTTGAAGTCACAAACTGGAGCATTTGAATGGCAAATATCTGATATAAGGCCTGCAATCTGTTCATGATTTGTCATTTTCTTTCAGAAAAACACTTTGTTAACAGTTCAGACTTGTTTTGCATCTAAAAGAACCCTAGAATCACAATGGGGGAAATATGTTAAAGCCTATATAGACCTACCATTCCCGAATGATCCCTTCAATTGGAAGTGGAAAAATCTTGATGGGATAGATATTCCCACCTCAGAAAGAGAAAAACTTAAGGAGATCTTGCTTCATAGAAATATAACCTTTGATATGGGTAAGGACAGATTGGTATGGACTGGCTCAAATACTGGGGAATATAGCACAAAGGAGGGGTATAACATTCTAATGAAAAAACAGCTTAGACCAAAAACTAATATACCTTTACACCTTGCTTGGGGCAAGAACTGCCTTCCCAAAGCCAGTCTTTTCTCATGGATTGCCCTTCAGAAAAAAATACTCACAGGAGATAGATTTACTAAGATGGGATATGAAGGACCATGTAGATACCCCCTGTGCCAGAAGGATCAGGAGACAGCAGATCATATACTTCTAAATTGAAAATATTCTAATATCTGCTGCCAATGGTTATGTAGGAAAATTGGGTCACAGCCTTAAATAATAATATTTTAAGTCTATTTCAATGTTGGCCCAATACTAATAAATCTAGCATCTACAATTTGCTTTGGACAATCAGCCCTTCTATCACGATCTGGGAACTTTGGAAGGAAAGGAATCGGAGGCTATTCAAAGATAAACAAATGACCACTGACCAACTGATCAAAAAGATTAATGCTAGTATTGTAGAGACTGTAAACAACAGGATTATGAATCATTCCAGGAAAGAGGCAACTATGACTTGGTGGGATGGCCAAATTAGGAGTAGGTGGGAAGTTCTGAAACTCCCCATCTTTATTGGCCCTGGCAACCAGGACACAGTTAAGGCAAGGCAGGAATGTAGGTGGGTACCTCCTATGGAAGATTGGTATAAATTAAACTTTGATGGGGCCTCTAGGGGCAACCCAGGGAAGGCAGAACTTGGCTGTGTATTACATAATAGCAATAGAGAGAAGAAATAGCTTTTATGTCTCGGTCCTTGGGCAGTACTACCAACAATATGGCAGAAATCCAAGCTCTTACAGAAGGCTTAAAATAATGCAGGCAATTAAACATCAAAAACTTGGAGGTGATTCTGCTATTATCATCAACGCATTAAGAAAAGGGTGCACTACCAACTGGAAACTTAATGCTCATCTTTCCTCTGCTATGTTTCTCATATCCTCTTTCTCCAACATTACTTTCAACCATATCTTCAGGGAAGGAAATAAAAAAGTTGATGTTCTATCTAATAAAGGTGCAGATGGCATTAGCTCTTGCCTCATCAATTATCCGTCTCCCCTATAGCTTTGTTGTTCTATGTTACCTCCCCTTGTTCCATATATTATTTTGATATTTACTAATTTATGCTTTATTTATTCATATATGTATGTGTATATTAATTAGTTTTATAAAAATGCATATGTGAATAAATTTACAATTTTAATATGGATTATCATTATTAATAAGTGGTTTATCTATTACTTTATAGCATAGTTCTGTGACTCAAACTCACCTATGACTCGGCAAGGTCAACTCGACCGTGACTCGCCGATGACTCGGCAACAACTAGGCAAATTGAAAAAACAAAGATTTTTTACGATTTAAAACTTGTTTCATGCACCCATTATTGAATAAAGCTTAAAGAAACTATAACATCATCAAATAGAAGCTAATTTGATCACATACATAAACATACATCCATGACATAAGTACAAACGTAAATTGTAGTTGAAGGAAATAAAAAACATAGATATGCAGAATTATAAATATTCTCAAATGTATATAAAATCCATGACATCAAATGTTCCCAAACATGTGTAAACAAAAACAAGTCTATGGCTCAGGCTCAGCCTCAGAGTCGTTTGTCTGCCTCCTACAAATGTGTGTAAGGTAGGTCCTAGATGTTTGACAAGTCGTAGTCTCCGCCTGTGAGGTGCCACTTTGATCAACATCAGCTGCACAGGCAGTTGATCGTGCTATATCCTCCTCCTCTGCCATAGCCACAGCCTCAACCTCTCTGTCTGCCTGGTCAACCCACTCATGGTGTTTTTGTTTAGTTTTCACACCATCGCCCCATTGCAAATGGTGACCCCCTTTTTTGCTTTGGTTATAGGAGTAGTGGCCTTAGGTAGTCTTTGTTGGTGGCAGTTTTCAGGTCCCTAGGTTTGGCAAGTGAGGTTTGAGTATTTTGGCCTGCTAGGAAGTCATGTTTGTCTGGGATATGGGCGAGAGCTAAGCTAAGTGTGTCATGGGGATGGAGTCGAAACCAAGTGATTTGTGATGGAATGAGTTAAAACCCTTTGAGAATCCTTGTTCCAACTTCAGTTTGACCTTAGAAAGCTAAGACAGATTGTGCGAGGTAACCCTGCTAAAGGCCTGTTTAATCTTGAAATTTGGCTAAGTCTAGAATTTTTCGAAAACCCCCAAAATCTAGAATTTGCATCTTAACTCCTATGAAGCTGGAACCTATCTCAAACAACTTGAAAGTATTTATACAAATATAACTTAAAGTATAAGAAATTAAATCAGACTTATACTTAAATGTTATATTTGCATAAATCCTCCCGCCCCTGAACTGAAAAATTGGCTAAGTATAAAAAAATATAGGGAAAATTTTTTTTTTTTTTTTTGCAGTCCGGGTCATAGCCCACAAACCTGGTGGGTCATGGCGTGACCCGCTAACTGTGCGAGTCATGCGGGTCATGACCCATGACCCGGCAAGTCATGCTAGCAGGTCATGAAAACCCGGCCAGCTCAACTCAGCCCGCGGGTTGTCAAAACTCGCACAACCCGCGGAGAGTTATGGAACACTGCTTTATAGCTTTTGGTTGGGTTCTTATAAATTGGTATATAAATATATTAATAAAGGGGGTTTCTCTTTATTCATATACTTTTATACGGGTGTGTCCCGTTCTCCATTCCTTCTTCATTTCTTATTTATTTGTTATTTCTATCCCATTTTTTACTGTCATGTGTTTTAGTTACTCTCTACAAATATAGAGTCTAATATTCGTCTTTTCCACACATGTGGAATTGCCAGGCGGCCTTTAGAGGAGCTATATTTGCCAATTGGTGGTGTAGACTGTTGAAACACTTGGATGATGTTTACAGGAGAGCAATGGAAATCATCATCGGAGAAGAGTATGATGACAACCAATAAACGTTCAGAACAAACTGTAATATTGTAGGTATTTTTGCAGCCATCATTCATATGAACGTTTGGATGGTGATTTGGTATAACACTCAAGTTTATATCTGTAGTATTTTCTTTAGAAGGGCAATAGTATATATACATATATAGGGATTTCACATGTCCTTAAATATGTATATAACCCTTTTTGAGCCCACTCCAAATGATTTGTGGAATATGCTTAAGCTCGTATGCAAAATGTTCTGAGCGTATATTGGATGCTATGATCCTTTCCATCTATTAATTTCTAGTCTTTTCATATTTATGTTTACCACCTATACACATTTATATATATATATATGGGAATTTATATATATATATATATAATATTCTTTTATATATCTAAGGATAGTTTTACTAATTGTGTTGCTTCTGCTCATAGGATGTATGAATACCTGGCTTAAATAAGTATTATCCTATGGCAGTAGATTGATGATAATATATGTTTTGCTCCTTTATGCGAATTTTTTTGATTTAGGATTAATGGATTACAGGGAGGTCATTGAATTATTTTTCCTTAGGCATTTTAATTTTGACTACGGAGAATATTTATGGGACACTTTTTTGTAATAATAGCTTGGATCAGCCTTATTTTTTCCAGAGGTTACTAATGTTGATCTTTGTCAAATAGGTGTATGAGTATTATCTTAGGCAAAGAGGTGTATAAGTTTTGTCTTTGTTCTAAATCTTGTCTACTGCTATTGCTCCTGAATTTTCATATACATCTTATAGTTCTAGGATGTCGGTTCGAGTTCGAGTTCGAGTTCGGGTTCGAGTTCGCTGGTACAGCAAAATTTTGAAAAGGGGTTTGGGTTTGGGTTTGGGTTCATTAGTACAAAAATATGTAAATTATATATATATATATTTATATATATATATATATATTGATATTGATATTGATATTGATATTTATGCAGCCTAGAAGCATGAGTTAAGATTAGAATGTCACATAGTATCATGAAAAGTAAACATTAAACAATAAAAACACTTGCAAATTTGTAATCATAGCATCATGAATCATGAATCCATGATCATACCATCCTATACTTCAAGTTCAAGTTCAACATCAAAGATTCAAAACATTAAAATTAAATCATAACATCAATTCAAGTATCATTGTTTGAAGTTCAACTAATGGATTAATAATTTATTGATATTCTTCTTCTTCATTATCATCATCTTCTATATGGAGCCTAATAAGACTCAAAGGTTAATTTTTCCCCACTTTTATTGGCATAGTTTCCACCCCAAATTATTAAATGGGGGTTTGGGAGCAAAGCCCCCAAGACGGGGTCAAGGGCGTTGTCAAAAATTTGGGTTGTGGATGTCAAAAATTTATAAATTTTGCCAAAAAAAATGTCTTAAACTCATTCCGTTGGCGAAAATTTGGCAAAGTTCGTTCCAAGTTCGCCGTTTTATGGCAAGTTTGCTTGGGTCTGAACTGATTGTTGGGTGGTTGGAACTTGGTCCCTTTTGCCAAAAAAAAGTCTTAAACTCATTCCGCAGGCGAAAATTTGGCAAAGTTCGTTCTAAGTTCGTCGTTTTCTGGCAAGTTTGCTTGGGTCCGAACTGATTGTTGGGTGGTTGGAACTTGGCCCCTGTGGACCGAACCTAGACCGAACCCATAGGCGAATCGAACCCGGACCACGAACTGGTTCGAACTTATCCTGGTCCGGGGGGGTCCAGAGTCGAACCCGGTATCTTAGCTTATAGTTGGTTTGTAGGTTCAAGCAAGATGTCAGTTTGAATATTATTTTCATTTCTTTCATGGAGAAGTATGCTTGAGTATTATTATCAGCTTGCACGAATCTTCAGTTTTTGGCTTTAAAGTGCATTCATGTCTTGGCTTGCTTTTTTCCGACTGGCATAATATCGGTGTTTATCCAATTTGAAAATTTATTTTCGATTTAATTGACATCTCTACTAATTAGTTGACCTTAGCCTTAAGAGCAGAGCTATTTAGGTTATTGGAAGACAGAAAAGAAAGATTCTAAACAGCATTTTGTCTAAATTACCATAATGCTGCTCTCTTTCGTGTTTTCAAAACCATGGCAAAGTTTTGACAGATACTGTATGTGCTCTTGTAATTATTTATAGTGAATGGAAAATTTTGGAAAGAAAGATTAAAAAATTTATAGTAAGTATTTACATACATACATATCCATATATATGTGTGTGGATCATAAATTTAATGCATCACATACGTATATAAATGAATGTATATATGTATATACTGGTATGTAGGTATTTCCCTCTTTGCTGTAAAGGGTTGCAGACTATGTGGATTAAGTGACTGATCAATCCTAATAGTTTCTAATTTATAACTACCTTTGTTTAATCATAAGATACTATATGAAAATCAATATATTCGATTTATGCATTATTTTACAATGTAATATTTCCTGTTTCTAACAATGATCTTAGCCGGAAGAATATGCAGACTTCGCAAGAGTATTGAACAGATATGATGAAGCTTACATTGTTCTTGATGTATCAAGAATTATTTTTGCATATGAAATATCTTTATAGCTATCCTGCCAAAGAAGATGAAGCATTGTTCTGTTCATAAGTTTGAACAGAGGAATGAAGAAATTATGGTACTAGTCCCGGTGCTTGAACAGTTGATTTAAAGGAAGGATAGGGGCAGCTCATCTATAAAGCTGTAAATTAGTCTATTGATGTAACACCTGTTAAAGTATTGTTCGTTCGTGTTTAATAAACGACGAGACAATCATGATATGCATATAAATATAGATATATTTATATATATGTACTATATAATATAATTGAAAAGTAAGTATATATTAATATG
>MU223378.1:1469546-1479976 GCA_018584345.1 Thuja plicata | reverse complement strand
ATATACCCTATTGTTATTGTAGAATCAATCAATAAAAGAGGCAATTGTATTCTACAATCACAAATGGTAATCTATTTCACTACAGCAGTCACATATATTCTCTAAAGGACGATCCAGATTTTACAACAACACCTAGCCACAAAACAATACAAGGTGAATTCTCAAATAAATAATTTTATTATCCCTGTCTTGTAGGACTTGTAATGACGAATGTAAAAGCTTATGTAAAACTAATCTGGACCTGTAAATGAGGGCACATGGCCTCATATGCTAACATACCGCTTGTCCAGGGTGGGGTTGTCAAATTTTGTAAACTTGTGATCTGGACTGAATAAGTCCCAGGCAAGACCGGAGGTTTTCTTAGCTCCGTTCTTTCCTACCAGTGCCCGGACTCAATGGAGCATACATTGTAATTTCTTTTAATTTATCAATAAAAATCTTCTGGCTTCGGCCTTTTACCGATCAAAAATAAATAAAAACAGTTCAGAATTGTTACAGATCTCCATCCAAGTCTGGCCAGGGTATGTCTGGGTGCCCAAGGCAGAATCCTCACAAAACAAGGGAAAGCCCACTTTTATCGAGAGAGAAAAAAAAGCAAAAAAATAAGAAGTAAAAAACCCTACCTGACCCTGAGAAGTGACTAAGTCACTAGGAACACACAAAACAAAAGCAACTAGTGGTAGTGAAATGGTGCTTCTCACAGTTCTGAATAACCAGTTGATAAAATTGATGCTCTCAATGAAATGCAGTATGATGACTTGTATCTATTTTCCATGTGCAGTTACACTTTACTATAAACCATTTAGATTTCTCTTTAACATTTGACAACTGGCATTGAATCATCAATTTCCAGCAGTGCTATTTACTTGAATTTGAACATTTTATTCAAAGTATGATTTTTTTTATACATTTTTTATATTTTATATATTTAGTATACAGCTGAACGCAGTTGTGCTGAATGCATGGAAAATCATTGGACCGAACCCAAATCCCAAACCAGCAACTTAGGTAAATTCAGTTATTATATCATTTTAGCAATGGCTGTGAAATACAGATACATCCCACATGCAGCAAAAGCTATAGTATTGAAAAAGAGAATGTACCCTTCAAATACAGATCAATTGAAATAAGTCTCTATGACAATTATTTGGAAATGGAAAAATATGAATCAATGACAACGTGCCTCCAGATTTATCCTACTTAGTTTAGAAGGTATATATGTCTTATATGAAAAAATGCCTATGCCAAAACCATTTCTGAATGGTTTCTTCTATGCAGCCTCCAACCCCTATTTGCATTCCACGCTACCATTTCTGTCACATTTCCTGTAAAAATTTTCTTGTTATTTTTTCTTGTTTCTGGTAGCTAAGATTCAAAAGAATCCTTCATGAATAATTTAGATAATCTCTCTTTCAATCAGATTTTTTTAGAGAGGGCTTCTGCAATCCAATTTACATCGACTTCAGCAGTCTTTTACACGAATTTTCTCCCTGCACTCTTCATACATCAAATTATTGTTTACACACTGTCATCCAAATGCTCTCCATAAAATCCCAAAGTACCGTTTACACAATACCCTCCATTTGCAATCCGTAAAATTAATTACCTGTATGTCTAGATCACATTTTGATAGAGAAGGCTTCTGCAATCCAATTTACATCCACTTCAGCAGAGTTTACACAAATTTTCTCCCTTCACTCTTCATACGTCAAATTATAGTTTACACAATTTCCTCTGCGTGCTCTCCATACAAATCACAAAGTACCGTTTACGCAATTTCCGCCATCTTTAATCCGTATAATTAATTGCCTCTGTGTCCAGATCGCATTATTTTTTAATATGCACTTAACCTTAACAACCTACCTACGCAATCTAACCCGGAAGAATCGAGCACATAAAGAAATAATGTTTGGCAATTAGTCTTCCTCGATCGATATTTAATTCAAAAAAAACTTCCAAAAACGTACAGTAGCCCTACACATCGATCCACGCAATTCTCTCACAAAATTCCCAATTAAATTACATTTTATATGATAACCTAAAAACCCTAAAATACGAATAAGCGGAAAACAAAGTAACAAGTATTTCCACGGTTTCTTTCCGGAAGAAGCCCCGCTAACACGGAACACTGTGAAAGCGATCCTTTAAACTAAAACATTAGACGTTTACTGGCAAAAAGAAAAAAGTCGAGCAGAAAAAGAAAACAAAGGAAAAAAAGACCCTATTACCTTGCGAACCACCATGATGTCGAGGGCTATAATTCGGGTCTCCACCGACTGAAAACCCGCTACTATCCCTCTTCTGCCCTAGAATAGGCGCAGATTGCCCCATGTTGATCGGCCTCGGTCCCATGGGCCGACCGCCTGCGCTAAAATGTCCGCCATAAGACTGCACTGGTGCATTGTTACTAGCAGCGCCTCCATGCTGGCCTCCTCCCACATGCCCGCCACGTGTCATACCAGGATACCTCGAAGCAGGCAGCGAATCAATATTTGCAACAGCATTACTATTATTACCCTGCTTGGACATTCCTAGCTGCTGTTTATTACTGCCAAACCTACTGATTTGCTGGTCTCCCCGTAGCCTCTCCAGTTTCGTTGTTCAACTGAAGCACAGAGAAAACCCTACAAAGCGCTTGCTATAAACAACCGTCAGATGGCCGTCGAACACCAGGTTCCTGATGGATCCGATAGTAGTTGTTGTGGAACTTTGTTCTTTTGTTTGTCGGAGATCGTGCGCTCGAATCCCAGGCCTTAAAAAAGTTTGCGTTCTTTCGGTGGGCTTTCGCGTTGAGGCCTTTGAAACGCTGCTGATAACAAGCACTGGGTGGGTGAAAAGAATTTTGCTGTGGTTCTGTGTACCTATAAAGGCTTCGCCTGAAAAGCTCTCGAATTTAGGTTGTGAACTTCATTTTCTCCTCTTTTTTGACTTGGCTACCGGACTTCATGTATTTTGTCAATTTATTTTGTTTTTGTTTTTGTTTTTTTGGGAAGAACCGTGTTTGCCTGTTATTTTATTACATTTGGCTGACGCTGATCTTATCCAATTAACTATTTGGTTTTGTGGAAAGAAATATTATTTACAATTTCTTCTAATTCTTCGTTTCTTTATGCAAGTTTTTCAATTTAAAATATTTAAAAATTAATTAATTATTTTCAATTTCATCAAGTTTTAAATTATAGGTCATATGGCAAACTTTCTAAAAAAACTTTTAAAGCTTGAGAATTGCTCTAAAATATATTAGATTTTTTTAACAATTAATAATACATTTGATTTGATTTATGTGTTTCTCCTAAAATATCGATTGATTTTTTTTTATACATGTTAGATTCTATTTTTATTTTTAAATACTAGTGCTTGCATCAAAAGGAGGTGCAATGGTTA
Source organism: Thuja plicata (assembly GCA_018584345.1). Classification (NCBI taxonomy): domain Eukaryota; kingdom Viridiplantae; phylum Streptophyta; class Pinopsida; order Cupressales; family Cupressaceae; genus Thuja; species Thuja plicata. The sequence goes on along the minus strand of MU223378.1, from coordinate 1,476,592 downwards.
CCTCATGGAAATGTCTATGAGACATTGTAATGTCCCGGATTTGTGATATTAAATTAATAATATTAATTATTTAAATATTGGTAATTATATACTAATATTAAATAATTAATAATTAATATTTAAGTATTAGTTCCAAAGAAGTACATTACGGGAATCCTTTCCCTTATAATGGGATTGTCGAGAGAAGGATGAGATGCTAGGATGTTTGCTGAAGTTGTTCTTGAAAAGGAGACACAATCTCGTTCCTTTCACAAATCAACATCTGGCCTAGTGGAATTTGAATGCAGTAGGAGGTGTTGGTTGTTGACGCCAAAGGAGAAAGATTGACCGTGTGGTTAGTGCAAGTTACATTTATTCATATTTGTTTCAGCAAGACTTAGTTGGCAATATACTGCATGGGAAGCATGGCTAAACGACAAAGACCATGGTTTGGCAGTATACCGCATGAACGACAACGGAGAACCGCAGGTGTATTGATGGAAAGGCACGACCCATTTGTATGTTAGTAGTTGTCGTAGATACAACTGGAGGAACGTCGGACTGTGGGGTTGTCATACAACGCCCAAGTGCCAACACACAGACAGAATGACTAGGTCGTGGTTGTCATACGATGCCATATCCATCACGCAAGTAGAACGGTTGGTTTATATGGAATAACAATGCCAAGTTCCCAGCGTAGCCGATGGTCAAGTACCGCGGGTTGTCATCTACCCGTCCAGACGCCATATCCATATTACAGGTGCCCAATGACATTTCGTAATCCAATATTAAATGCATTCTGAGTTTGAATATTCTTGATAGTGTTTCCAGTAATTGTGAATGTGGGAAATTGAATATTTAGCAGTCCTGCAGTGATTGTATGTACTCATTATCCGTGGAAGAATGATTGTTCATGCACATTTGTATCATTTGCATTCGTGCCACCATACTAAATTAAACTTCTGGAAATATTTATTCAATTGGAGAGACTTTAAGATTCATGTATAGTTGTGTTTGCAAATTCAGTAATACTCTTTGGAATAGGATAGACTGGGAATTTTATAGTGGTATCACAGCTTTCAATCTTGCCAGTCTGTAGGGTGTTTTGTGTTGCCAAAATAGAATAAATGTTTTACTAAATATGACATCAAGCTATTACAACTTTCGTAATACCAGAGCTTTAGCCCTGCCTGCCTGTAGTCGGAACAATTTAAAAACCAAATATGGGGTCAAAAGAAAACTTTGGGTATTGAACTCAGTGACAAGCTTCGCACTCAACAACCCAGGAAAATTGTTTATAACATCCTGACTAAACTAGAATGCAGTTTGTATCTAGTGGAATGGTCACATTCACAACTTTTGCATTTTGCTTTCACTTCTGTGAAATTTGCTTTGAATAAAAAATGGTTGGTAATGCATTCTGATGCAAATGTCAAATTGATATTGGCTTCACGTTTTTGTGAAACTCTGAGAATTACAACTCCGCATATGCCCTACGATGTTATTCCTATGAAGAAGATATTGTCCTTAATAATTGATAACTTTCAGGATCTAGATGGTCTTCATACTTCGAGAAGGTTTTGCATACTAAAACTATTTGCAGAAGTCAGCGTTAGTAACATCCTGTTGGATTTAGGCTTGCATGATTTGATTTATGATATGTTTCATCATTTCCTGGTTACGATCAGAAGGACACAGGGAAAAGAGGTTATTACAGCTATGCAGGATATTATTATTCAAACTATTAATGAGAGTGAAATAATTTCCCAATCTCTTTTGTCATTATTATGGATTGTTCTAAAATAGGAATGTGTTATCTCCTCATCTACGTACTCACTCGTTTGCAGTGTAGTCAGGTGTTATGAGGGAAAGCTCAAGTCCCTTGTGCAAGAAGAAGAGCAGTCAACAGATGGTCTCACTCGTGATGAATGTGGAAAAGAGTTTCAGGGAGTCTGCAAAGAGGTACAGGACAAAAGGGTTATATATAATTACACACAAGAGGAAGTTGAATCATCCTGCGTTACGGAACAACAACAAAATAAATCATCTCAGGATGGATGTGAAAGTGAATTTTAGAAGGCTCGTACAGAATCACAAGAGAAAGAATTTGTCTATGAGGACACACAGAACGAAGTTGAATCTTTTTGTGTTACAAATCAGTGTCATGACGCAACTATACGGTCTTATGAAACTAAAGAGGTGAGCTCAAGTTTCTATGTGGGTGAATTGGAAATCAGTATTAATGAATATAAAATGGGGAACAATTATGCTCTCGAGGTTGAGGAATCTATGGTAACTTCAAGTGAGTTAACTATTCATGATATGGAAAGCGTCACTATTTATGTAAATGAAACCAAAGATTCATTAGGTGATACAGGCACTAGTTACTGTAATAACTGTGAATCTTTGCCAGGGTGAGATTTGAAGGATCAACTGGTGGTGATATAGGAAAGGATTATGCAGGTGCTGACAAGAACTGACACTGCTCATAAAAAAATTGAAAATCTTATATGGAACTTTCAGCAGAAGAAAAAGAAGAATGGACTTACAAATGGGATTTCTAGTGCATTGTTACAAGCGATCAAGGAAGAATTAGCAATGAAAAATTTTGAATACTTGCGATTACTCGGGGACAGGGATATAGCTATCAGGTTTGCTGAAGATAAGGACAAAGAGATTAGTGATTTGTGTTTACAATTGAGTATGGCTTACGCATAAAGAATGACAAGTGAACATGTCATCCCTTCAAGAATTGGGGAAGTGCAACAACTAGTAGAAGGTATTAATGGCATCAGTCAGGAAGAATTATTGTCATCAGATTCAGGGTTACCACATTCGATACAGGATTCAGAACAGAAAATTGAACGGATTGAAGGAATTAGTGAGGAATCAGTGGTAACATGAATTGAACTCAAGGAATTGATGGTTGGGCGAAAACATGTAAAAAGGACCCTCTTGCAGTGTAGTGAGTGGAGAGAAAAAATTAAACACGCAAAATTGGTAGTTGTTCAAGCAAGAGAGAATTTGCAAAGAATTAAGGAAAGGTATAGGAACAAGGAATCACATACAAATTCATAACTGACTATTCCAGTGAACACTTTCGAGAATGAACAATCAAGTTTACAGTTGGAGTCTCAAACAGTGTTGGTGATTCGGGTAGTTGATGCGCTGTAGGTATTGAACTCTTATGAGTTTCCAAGTTCTTTAGTTCAGAAGGATATAATGATTCATAACAATGATATGAAATCATTTTCACCACTGCTATATTTTTTGAGTATTGTTGGTTGCACGAGTCATATCAGGGTGGGGATAGTAGGTGATAGGTTTAATGATGAATCCTTGATGAATAATGTTACTCTTTCCTTTTTGACATCTACTACTAAAGTTGGTATTCAAATTTGGGATCGTGGGCCTGGCAGACTTGGCAAAGGATTTCACACTGAAGCACATGTTTGATATATCTGAATGAAGCAGCAAAGTCGGGTTAGATAATTTGGAATATTGGTTTGGGATCCAAGAATTTTGGTTCAAATGACAAAATCAAATAGGTTGACATTTGACTGCTTAAGGACAAGAAATCTTGGGACGGGAGGACTTGTAATGTCCCAGATTTGTGATATTAAATTAATTATTTAAATATTGGTAATTATATACTAATGTTAAATAATTAAGTATTAGTTCTGAAGAAGTTACATTATGGGAATCCTTTCCCTTATAATGGGATTGTCGAGAGAAGGATGGGATGCTGGGATGTTTGCAGAAGTTGTTCTTTAAAAGGAGACACAATCTCATTCCTTTCGTCAGATCAACATATGGCCTAGTAGAATTTGAATGCAGTAGGAAGTGTTGGTTGTTGGCGCCAAAGGAGAAAGATTGACCACATGGTTAGTGCAAGTTACATTTATTCATATTTGTTTCAGCGAGACTTAGTTGGCAATATATAGCGTGGGAAGCATGGCTAAATGACAAAGACTGTGGTTTGGCAATATACAACGTGAATGACAAGGGAGAACTACGGGTGTATTGATGGAAAGGCATGACCCGTTTGTATGTTAGTAGTTGTCGTAGATACCACTGGAGGAATGTCAGACTGCGGGGTTGTCATACAACGCCCAGGTGCCAACACACAGACAGAATGACTGGATCGTGGTTATCATACGATGCCATATCCATCACGTAAGTAGAACGATTGGTTTATACAAAATAACAACGGCAAGTTCCCAGTGTAGCCGATGGTTAAGTACCGTGGGTTGTCATCCACACGTCTAAACGCCATATCCATATTACAGGTGCCCAATGACATTTCATAATCCAATATTAAATGCATTCTAAGTTCGAATATTCTTGATAGTATTTCCAGTAATTGTGAATGTGGGAAATTGAATATTTAACAGTCCTGCAATGATTGTATGTACTCATTATCCGTGGAAGAATGATTGATCATGCACATTTGTATCATTTGCATTCGTGCCACCATACTAAATTAAACTTCTGGAAATATTTATTCAATTGGAAAGACTTTAAGATTCATGTATAGTTGTGTTTGCAAATTCAGTAATATTCTTTGGAATAGGATAGATTAGGAATTTTACAGACATCAAAAGGATGCACAACTTTCTATATTTAATAATTAGATTAAAATGAGAAATATAGTTATAATCCTATTTCAGTCATAGCCCTAACTTCAAGTTCTACTCTAGAGTAGCAATCTTGTACTTGATTCCTAACACTAACTCTAATCCTAATTGAGTCTTGCTACTAACCATAACCCTAACCCTAACATAAACTTTTTAAAATAGATTCTTTAACTTTAACCAACTTTTAATTATGTTGATAAGTGTTTAGTGTGGGGATTTGTCGTTGGGAAATTTTTAGCCATCCAGGATTCTTTTTCCCAATAGCAAATCCTAGCGCCCTATTGTTTTTTTCTGGTCATTGCGTGATTTTGACGGGTGACATATTTGCAGTGTGGTGATTTTTGAGGGGATGTGTCGAGTATGGGGGCCATATGGGCGAAGTGATGTTTGCAAGGTGGTTGGCGTAAATGTCCATTCAATGCAATGTACTGGTTTTGTCCCCAGTTGGGATGGGAATTATTTTGTGGTTTGAACTTATTGTTTTCTTCTATTTGTGAACGGTTTCATTTGGCGGTCGCATTGGTTTTAATGTTTTGTGGTTTTGACTTATTGTTTTCTGCTATTTGTGAACATTTTCATTTGGTGATCACAGAGGTTTTCGCAACATCTAGTTGTATTGGAGATAGGATTTTCTTGTGTCTAGTTATGTGGTAGAGGGCATTTTAACTGACGAAGAGACGAAAGCGAAGGTTTTCCAATTTTTTATTGCTTCTTTTACACCTGTTGCTTTCGTTTAAAGTAATATTAGATGGTTTTGGGGGTTTTTTGGTTGGATTCGGTGAATTTAAGAGTCTTTCATTTTGAAAACTAGTCGATTATTTAAGAGAATTCTGATTAGGGTTCTTAGTACATTTTGATGTTGAATGTTAATGTTTGATACAAATCGAAATAGTGATTACCCAAATAGTAATTTTAATGCAAAGTTATATGCTAAAAAAAAATAGCTTTTTAGACTTGGAGAAACAACCCTTTTAGAAGAGCTTCATTATGAATGGAGTCATCTCACTCTGTAGTGTACCCACATCAATCCGTAGACCTTGTAAGACCATGAAGAGAAAAACTACTATTTGGGTTTTTACCAGACATTAATATTCCAGTCGATTATTTAAGAGAATTGATGTTAATGTCTGATACAAATTGAAATAGTAGTTTTTAAGTTCATGACCTGATAATATTACGTATGGTAAAAACCCCAAATAGTCATTTTAATGCAAACTAATATGCTAAAAAAAATTAATGGTTTTTTAGACTTACAAAAACAACCCTTTTAAAAGAGCTTCATAATGAACGGAGTCATCTCACTTTACAATGTACCCACATCAATTTGTAGACCTTATAATGCCATGAGGCACCATTGACGGATGATTATCCTATACAAACAGAGTTTCCAGATGCACACATCCTAACATTATCTACACAAACTTGGAGGCTATATTTTGATGGATCCTATACTCAGCATGGTTTCGGAGCTAGCGTCTTATTTGTTACACCACAAGGATATACCATACCAAAGTCCTACAAGTTGCTTTTTCCTTGTACAAATAATGTCGCTGAATATGAAGCACTGATGATCGGGTTGAAAATGGCTCTACAATGGAACGTGACTGAATTGAATGTCTACGGAGACTCTCAGCTAATAATTAATCAGGTTAATGATGAATATCAAACTAAGGATGACAAGTTGTTACCATATAAACACATGGTAGATGACTTTAAGAAATATTTTTCAATCATCACCTTTGAGCAGATTCCAAGGTAGGAAAATAAGGCTGCAGATGCTATGGCGACAATCGCTTCTTTGTTTAATGCAGAGGATACAAAATCCCATTTTGAGTTCTTAGTGGAATCCTTGATTTATCCTGCATACGATGATCCTGATACACGTATCATATGTCATATTATCAGACAAGATTCCCCTACCTATGGAAAAATATATTCCTATCTGAAAGATAATACCCTTCCTCCCGACCTATCCAGAAATCCGAAGCAAACCTTTCTCTGCCAAACCTCCCGCTATCTCCTAATATCTGACACTCTGTATCGGCAAGGTCTTGATGGTACTCTCTTACGATGTCTTGAACATGTTGAAGCTCAAACTGCCTTACAAGAGGTACACGAGGGTATATGTGGAACACATTCGAGTGGTCCTTCCTTGGATAAGAAGCTCATGCGTATGGGTTACTATTGGCCTACTATGGAAATAGATTCTTTTCACTTTGCTCAGAAATGCAAGAAGTGTCAAATTCATGGGAATCTTATTCATGCACCAGCACAACAACTACATCCTGTTACAACTACATTGCCATTCAGTTAGCGGGGACTTGACCTTGTGGGTACGATTCACCCTCCATCTTCCAACGGCCATAAATACATTATAACCGCCACTGAGTATTTTACCAAATGGATCGAAGTTGTTCCCTTGATCACTGC
>MU223378.1:1438348-1453320 GCA_018584345.1 Thuja plicata | reverse complement strand
CTATACAAAGAGAAGATCATGTGTTCATTCTAAGACAAATATTTGAAAGAATTAGGAGTTACAACATGAGGTTAAATCCTAAGAAATGTGCTTTTGGAGTTGATTCTGGAAAATTATTAGGATTTATCATCTCTAAGCGAGGCATAGAAGTTGATACTGAGAAGATTGATGCTATTGTTAACATGCCTCCTCCTAAGAATATTTCTCAATTACGCAGTTTACAAGGTAAAATACAATCTATTCGTCGCTTTGTTTCTAACCTAGCCGATAGGACTATTTGTTTTACTTCTTTACTCAGAAAAGATATTACTTTTTCTTGGAACCAGGAATGCAAGAAGTCTTTTGAGCAATTTAAAGAATATCTTGCTAATCCTCCTATCTTACAACCTGCTCAATTTAGTAAACCCTTTTATCTATATACTTCAGCCACATCTAATGCTATGAGTGCATTGTTGGCTCAACATGATAATGATGGAAAGTAAAGACCAGTATACTATATTAGTCGAACCTTGTTGGATTATGAAACACAGTATACTCAACTAGAACGACAATGCTTGGCTTTAGTTTATGCTTTTCAAAAACTCCGGCATTATTTACTCAATGTTGAAGTCAATGTGATTGTTAAATTCGATCCTTTAAAACACTTTTTCTCAAAAACTAATCTCTTTGGTTGATTAGCCAAATGGGTGATGTTGCTCACAGAATTTGATCTTAATTTCATTCTTCAAAAGTCAATTAAAGGACAAGATTTAACAAATTATTTAGTTGAAGCTCCTTGTCCTCATTCTAATACAATTGTTACCTCAGTAGAATTCCCTGATGAGCATATATTTACAATAAAACAGGATGATACTTGGGAATTATATTTTGATGGTTCTAAGTGCAAGACAGGTTCTAGGGTGGGCATTATCTTGATCCCTCCTATGAAGAAACCGATACCTATGTCATATAAATTAACTTTTCCTTGTACTAACAACATTGCGGAATATGAAGCTCTTATAGCTGGTTTACGGGCAGCTTTATCCCTTCATATTAAAAACTTATAAATTTATGGGGATTCATAATTGATTGTGGAGCAAATCAAAGGAGGTTATCAAACTAAGAGTGATAAAATGGCACAGTATCGAGACGTAGCTCTGGATATTCTTTCACAATTTTCTTCTTACACAATTCAAACTTTACCTAGGAAAGATAATCGACATGTAGACGCTATGGCAAGCGCGGCTTCTTTAGTTTGCCTTGAGAACAACAAGGATGACTTTCAATTTACTATACACACTCTTAAATTCCCTGCAATTTCTGATAGGGTTACTGTGGATTGTTGTAATTTTCATTTAGATGAATGGTGTTCACATATCTTTCAATTTCTGAAAGATAATACGTATCCAAAATCAGCAACAAGGAACACACGTAATCGTATTAGAAAGCTTGCAACCCACTATATCATTCTAGGGGAAACACCTTATAAATGTTCTTACAATGGTTTACTATTAAGATGTCTTAACAAGACCGAAGTACCTGTAGCTTTAGCAAAAGCTCACTCTGGTTCTTGTGGAGGACATTTTGGTGAGAAATCTTTAGTTAATAAACTCCTCAGAATGGGATACTGTTGGCAAACAATGGAACAAGATTCCTTTGCATTTGTCAAAAAGTGTCCTCAGTGTCAACAATGTGGTAATTTAATTCATGCTCCCGCTCATCAGCTTCGCAGTCAAGTTGCTCCGTGGCCTTTTAGTATTTGGGGTTTTGATCTTATTGGAAAAATCTCACCAGGTTCTTCTCAAGGACATACGTACATTCTCACGGCTATAGATTACTTTACAAAATGGGTAGAATCTATTCCTCTTCATTCTACTACTGTAGATGTTATTTGTGATTTCATCCTAAACAATATTATAGCACGATTCAGTATTCCTTCAATGATAGTTTCAGATAACGGTACATCTTTCAAGAACAAAGAAGTCATGAAATTCATGGAGAAATATCGTATACAACATAGATTTTCTACTCCCTATTACCCTCAATCTAATGGTCAAGCTGAGGCATCGAATAAGGTTATTGAACAAATATTAAAGAAAAAAGTCAACAAACATGCAAAAGATTGGCATAACCAACTTACTTATGCCTTGTGGGCTTATCAGACTAGTGTTCGTACAACCACTGGCACTTCACCTTATAATCTTGCTTATGGGACTGACGCTATCATGCCTTTGGAATTAGAAATACCATCCTTGCGTGTTTCATTTCATGGGATCATTGACAAAGATACTTTCCGGGAACAACAATTACAAGAATTGGAGATGTTAGATGAACAACGAATAAATGCCTTGGAACATATTAAGGCCTATCATAAATCACTCCAGAAACAATATAATCACAAAGTGATTGAACGGTCATTCATGGTAGGTGATCTAGTCTTATATGAGAACCAAAGAAATGTGAATGCTTTACCCAATGAGAAAAGAAAATTTAGTCCAAATTGGCTTGGACCCTTTGTGGTAATTGAGGATTTTACTTCAGGTGCTTATAAGATTGCTGATATGAATGGTATTCCACTTAAGGAACCTATTAATATCATGCATCTCAAATATTATTATCCCTAACTAGTCATTTTTTCATGTATGTGTTCCTTATAAGATAATTATTTTATAAGTTATATAACTTAGAATGCATTCATTCATATTTTTCTTTTTCTCTTTCCTTTTAAGTTTTGTGCATTGATGAAAGTAAAAAGTAATCAATCATAGAACTAATTTTTCCAAAAACACAAATTTTTCTTCACAAATAAACTTTTTCCGAGTTTGGTACATATGTGGCACAAGTGCCATATCTATCAATCTCTATCACGATGCTCTGAAGGACGGTGACTCCCAGCTCTCTTAGATCTATGATGTGAGGCTGAGGATCTTGGAATGCTAGTCCGTGTGCAACTCCTTGATATGCTCATCTCCTGGATCTACTCCTGAGCTCTCTGCATGTCAGCCATCAGTTTCTCTTCTCTCTCCTTGCATAACCTCAACTCTCACTGCACACAAAGGAAGATATCTGCATGTCTTCTAGGATCCCTTTGTCCTACAAGGGACTCTCTCTCGCTAGTTGGAAATTGATAGGATATACATGTATCCTTCAGAACCTTAGATACAAAACTCCTCCACTCCACTACGCTCCCTGCAAAATTCAAAACATCAAAACTTATTCAATTCTCCTTCCAAAAAAAATCTTTATTCAAAAACATTCTAAAAAGTTGTATCATACCTGGATCTCTGGCCTAGGCATCACTAAAGGATCTAGATGGTGGGGGCATGGAGTGACTACTCTCTCCTTGTTCACTCTGTCTAGGCCTTGGTGGTGGTGTCTCTGTGTGCACTCGAGGAGGTTGCTGTGATCTCAAGGGAGCAACATAGACTGCCTCATCACCGGTCCCTGTACTGTAGCCTGGGGCATCTCCTTTGTTCTCTCCTCTACTCTCTCCTCCTCCATAGGATCTCCCTTGAAGGGAGGATCCTCCTCATCTCTTTGATCCTCCTCTTCCTCTCCTACTAGTATGTCATCTCCTCGGTGATTCCTCTCTGAAGGACATGGATCACCTGTGGGGTGGTCATCAAGGAAGATAGGATGGGTACCCTATAAACTCCAGTATCTGATATACTCTCTGCTAACACCGGCATAGGATATCTCAGTAGCTACCTCTATATCCTTGGTCTCATCTATCTCACTATCCACAATATCAGCTATTGTAGGTTGACATATGGCACTGGGTCTTTGATAGTACCTCGTCAGATAGGCATACCAAGGTATTGTCCGAGGGACTCCCTGCATCATACCAAACTGTCTCATCACCCTATCATAGTAATATGGCATCACGACATGATTGGTAGGACCTTCTAGCAACTTATGTTGTTGTGAGTGTCTCAACTGATGTCGGGTATCTGGCCACTCTATCATCTGACAATAAGGTCTCCATATCACATCTATACCTGGTATATGGTCAAAGCATACCCTCCAAAAGAGGATATCTCCATGCTGCTAGACATCTGCTAGCGGATATGCAAAGGCTCTCGGTGTGTTCACATCTATCATCACAGGAGTACCCTGTGGTCGTGTACATGTGTAATACTCAAACATCCAAACCTGTAGCAAGGTGTACACTGTAAGACTCTCCCGCTGATATCTCACCAACTGACTCAGCTCGTGATAAAGATGTGCCAACATACTATGGCCCCACGAGACAGTGATCCTGTCACTCTCCATCCTATGCACGAGATGGGTGAATGGTGCTAAAAATAGTATACCCTTTGTGTTGGGCACTATAACCAAAGCAAGTATACATAGCGTCACTCTCTGTACCAAGGGTGTCAAACCTGCTAGTATGGCTGCCAATGATATCTGATCTGATTGGGTCCTCATCTGTGGTACTCGTCCCAAAAAATACTCCATATTTAAAAAAACCTTAGGCAAACCCCATGGTACTCTCGGTCTGACAGGCTCACCTCAGACCGGAAGTCGTAGGATCCTATACACATCCTCTAGAGTGATCGTGATCTCTCTTGATGGAAGATGGAAGGAACAAGTATCCTCATCCCATCTCTCTATCATGGCTGATATCATGGACCGATGGAACCTCAGCTGTAGTAGGACTGCTACCTAGTACAATCCCACATCTCTCAATAACTATATATCATCTTGCTGTAGCTTGAAAATGCTCCCTCTGATAGATAGTAGTAACCCTTCGAAGGGATGCTCTCAGAGATGGACTCGATCCTGCGAGCACAAACATGAATCATATCAGTATTTCTGCATCAAAAATCTTTTGTACCTACTTGAACTAGTCAAGGTCAACCTTTTTTAGGTCAAGGTTGACCTTATTGGGTCAGGGTTGACCTTTTTGGGTCAGGGTCGACCTTTATGGGTAAGGGTCAACCTTAATGGGTCGGGTTCGACCTGCCCCCAAAAAGGACAGAACCTTCCCAGTCAGGGTCGACCTTAATGGGTCAAGGTCAACCTTACTGGGTTAGGGTCAACCTTATTGGGTCAGGTTCAACCTTCCCTATAAAAACATGAAATTTTCAATCACAAACACTCAAAATAGGAACTTACCTTAGGCAATGGCTGTCTGCTGGCCAGGTGCTCCCTCGGGACCTCCATACGGCTCGCTCAGAATTCCTCTCTCTTTGGCATCTTATCTCCTTCCCCAAACTCTGAAAATGGTAAGAATGAGGTGGTAAGTATCTCTTTCTCCTATTTATAGACAGTAAATTAGGGTTTTACTAGGGTTTCATTTGAAAGTATTTAGGTTAAATTCGAATTTTTCCTTTATATGCATTTAGATAGACATCTATTCTTTTCATCATAACTTGAGTTTGGTAGCTCCATTTTTAGCACTGTCAGAGGCGTTGGAATCGTGATTCAGATACCTAACCTCTTAAATTAGTTTAGGAAGGTTTAGGACCCTTCTAACTAGTTTAGGAAAGGACTTTTTCAACAAATTGCATATTCAGTATATAGAAATCACCTTATCACCCTGTTTCACCTTCCATAAATTAGTAAGTCAAATCAGGGGGCATAAGGGGTTCTATATACGTCTCAAGATCATTATAGTAAGACTTATGTGCTCTTTTGGATTTTCATTAACCTCGTGTGCTGCAGGTTGCAGATACTAATGGTTTCTTGCAGATCTTTGCATTGAGGACTTGGCTATATCCTTTTTATACTTTATGATGTTTTCTTACTTTAGCTTGCATATTGACGTAGCATCATATCTAAGCTAAAGTGGGGGCTAAATATATCATCTTAAAATGGAAGCACTTCCATTTTGATAGGTTTAGCACCCTTATTTAGTATGTTTGCATATTAGGTTTGCATCTGTGCCTGATTATACATGTGTGGGTGAAATTAGGGATAGGATCTAGTGGATCCTCCTAGATTTCCCTCTCTATGACTCTTATTTCAAGGTATGACCTATGTATTGGTCCTCCTGAGCTTCATCTTACTCTCTCTCTCTCTCTGGGCTTCTAGGCCTTCTTAACATTCTGGCACATTCTCCCACCTTTCTAGGTCCCCGGCTGACTTGGAAACATCTCTACAACTTGCTGGTGACCTACCTGAAACCTCAGGTCAGGGTCAAGGTTGACCCTGACCTAGGTCAGGGTTGAGGTCAAACTTGACCTAGGTCAAGGGCAAGGTTGACATAGAACTTTGTCAGGTGTTGGTCCCCACTTTCAAATCTAGAGCTTATCGGGGTCCGAAACTTAAAATAGGTCCCCGGGTCCGGATGCGGAATTGTTTTCTCCTATATTTGAATTAATACATCCCCTCCTTGGTTGGTGATTGTGATTGGACCATGATTCAAGGTAGAGCTTGGATTAGGATCCCTTGCATTGCCCTAGGAGACCTATGTTGAGATTTCTATATAAACACTCTCTTTTGCCTTCATTTGATGATGAAACAAAATCGGAAGATGACATGATGAAATGATGATGCAAAAAAGCAAGAGGATGATATAGAAGGACAATTAAGGGAGACATATCATCATCTTCAATCAAGTGTTTTGAGGACAAGCTATGGTGGATCTTCATTGAAGCAAGAAGGCTTTCTCTTTAGATCTACTATTCACAACATTCAAGCATTCAAAGGACGTTATCATGGGGTAGCAATTATGGATTGTGAGTTGATAGGAATACTTTAGCCTTGGGGGCTTGGTATAATTTATTTGTCATATTCAAATCTATGCATTGCTTTCTCATTTCCATGTTATGTTAGGATTGTTAATCTAGAAGATTAGATCTTGATATTACATGTTTAAAGACTCTTTTCAAAAGGAGCAATACACACACATTATACATTCTATATTCGGCTATTCGTGGAGGTGGAGATCACCAAAACGGGGGTTTGACTAAGGCAAAACCCTATATAGCCACCCCAAAATCCCTCTTTTTAGGTATTTGCAGGTGTTGTTTTTGGGAGTTACAGGTGCAGGACAACAGATCTGAGACCAGATTTGGATACCCTTTTCAGTAAACTTCCGAGATCTGCAAATAGATTTTTTGTCGACACTGTGCAGGTCAGGGTCAACATTATTGGGTCAGGCATGACATTTGTGGGTCAAGGTTGACCTTTTTCATAAGACAACATCAGAATGGAAAAATATTTATGGGTTTTGTTCATCTCTGCGTTCTGGTTTAGGATCAACTGTTAGATTTTCCAAAAACTCAATATAGACCTTAGAAAATGAATTTTTCCATATCTGCTATGATATGAGGTAGGTATCTATTCCACTATTCTTTAAATGTTCCTTTCAGTCCTTTTTATCATAATAATTAAGTGTTAAAAAAAAGTTTGGCCTTAGGATTTCTCTCTCATCTCATTTATGCAAAATCTTAAACAATCCTTTATGAGCCAAATTTTACCCTTTACAAAAAGTTTTCTTTTTGCATTTTTTGGATAGATATGATCTGATAGAAAGGATGAATGTCCCAAGTTGCTGCCCCTATTTCCAATATTTGTTATCATTGCATCTTTTTTTGTTTTTTCCTGATATTCTAGAAGAGTGTCGAATGATCCAGATCACATACTACCTAGATACCGCCACGACCTCTTGATAGCGGAAGGAGTAGAGAGATTGAATAGAAAGGGACCCATATCGCACCCAGATATTGACCATCTGGGTTCGACTATGTTCCCTTTTTGAAAAGAAAGAGAGCCAAAAGCACCCATATATTGACCATCTGGATACCGCTTGTCCTCTGAATTAATCTAAAACAAAGAAACCAATATAGAACTCCTATGCACCCAGAGTCCATCTGGATAACACTGTGAACTCTTGATTTTAGAAAGGGAAATCCAAGCAAACAAGATAGAACTCCTACACCCCTAGAGTCCATCTGGATAGCATCGTGAGCTCTTATTTGCAACATAAAGGGAAAGACCATAAAAACCAAGATATAACTCCAATGCATTTAGAGGACATGTAAATAGTGTTGTGAGCTCTTGATTTTATAAACCAAACAAGAAAAATAAAAGAGAAGGAATGTCCAATTCTTTCCCAGGGTTAAGCTCAGATCGTGGAACTGCGCAGCTGCCAGATAAGGGACAGTGCTTACCGCATTTATCCTAAATCATCATGGCCCTGAAATCGAAGTGAACATTTGACAGACAAAAATCAAAGAAAATAAGTCATGATCTATCATAGCTACTCTCCTCACATGGTGGATCTTGGAGTAGCGTAAGAACATAAACCCAAAATATAGACTGACATCTGACTGACTTGACTGACGTAGTCAACATTTTTATATGGTTCCTTGATGCAGTTGGATTCTCTTGATTAGCTCAAACTCTTTGGATAGGCTTGATGGCTTTATTGCTTTGATCGTGTTGGCAGTTGATCTAGTTGTGTCAGATGGGCCCCATGCTTGTTCGCAAAGCTCATGATTGTGATAGTATTGATTGATAGATTTGATTGCTTTGATTGTGTTGGTAGCTGATCAAGCTGTGTCAGATGTGCCCAATGCTTGTTCGCAAAGCTCATGATTGTGACAATTGATAGTTTGGCTTGGTCGCCAGCTGCTTATTGATTGAATTGATAGATTGATAAAGGTGTGTCAGATGAGCCCAATGCTGATTTGCAAAGCTCATGATTGTGACATTTGATTGACTCGGTGTGATGCCCCTTGCTTTATTGATAACCGAGTTGGTTTTATTGCTTTGGGATTTTGCAATTTTTTGAATGTTTTTGATGAAGATTGATTTACTCTTGATTTTGATCATTTTAGGATTTTTCAGGACATTTGGAATCGCCCCCTAGTCTGGTGGACCAATATTAACCATGGGTAAGTGCTTGACGCTCATAGGGGTTTTGTGATTCTGGATATAGCTTGGGATAGGCAGTCTTGCATTTTGAAGTGTGCTCAAGCTTTTGGAGCTCATTAATGGTGAATCTAGATTTTGAACACTCGGTGTCTGTTTGTCAGGTTTTCACCAAGGTACATACTCAATAGCACCTGATTGTCAGGTTTTCACTGAGAGAGTGATTTTTTTTTTCTCTTTACTTTTTTACTTTTTTTTAGTTGTCGCCAAGGCGCCTGATTGCCAGGTTTTCACCAAGGTAACTTTTGTATTTTTTAATTTTTTGGTATTTTCTAGATATGTAGATAAATGCCTTAACCATAGAGACCTTTAAGGGTAGAACCTCTACAGGTGCATGTTTTTGATGTAGCCTGGGAGATTTTCTCCTTCGGGTGTTGATAGTATGAATGCCCCACTCTGAGTAGAGCTGATAATAACAAATGGTCCTAGCCATTTAGGCTCGAACTTTCCAGGTTTGACTCACTTTGCTTGATTCTTCTGATTTTCCATGAGGACAAGGTCTCCGACCTCAAATTTTTGTGGCTTCACCTTCTTGTGATAGTTCCTTCTAAGGCAATTTTGATAGCCTTGTAAGTGGTCGAAGGCATGTTGCCTTCTTTCATCTAGTAACTCTAGTTCACTGAGCCTTGCCACTCTATAGTCTTCATTTGAAACCAGGTTCTTTAGTGATATCCTCAGGGATGGGATTTCTACTTCGAGGGGTAATATAGCCTCTGATCCATAGACTAGGGAGAAAGGAGTTTCTCCTGTAGGTGTTCTCACACTAGTTCTGTATGCCCATAGTGCGGGACTAAGCTGTAAATGATAGTCTCTCCCTGATTCGTTCACTATTTTCTTCAGGATTTTCAAGATTGTTTTATTTGTAGCTTCGGCTTGGCCATTCCCTTAAGGGTAGTAAAATGAGGAGAACCCTTGTTTAACATGGAACTATTCACATAGGTCTTCAACATCCTTGTTCTGGAAAGGGGTACCATGATCTATCAAGATTGTTTGGGGGATCTCGTATCGACAGATGATGTGGTTAAGTATGAACATCGCTATTTGTTTTCCAGTGATGTAAGTGAGGGGAATTGCTTCCACCCACTTAGTGAAGTACTCCATTGCTGCTATGATGTACTTGTGTCTGTTTGCTGAAGATGGTGTAATTTTGCCCACTAGGTCAAATCCCCACATTGAAAATGGCAATGGTGATGTGATAGGATTTAGTTCCTGGGCCGATGCATGGATGAGGTCTCCATGAATTTGACACTGTCTACACCTTTGAACATGCTTGTGTGCGTCTGTCTTTATTGTGGGCTAGTAGTATCCCATGCGGATTATTTTCTTAGCTAAGTTGTTGCCACCTTTGTGGGTTCCACATATTCCTTCATGTACCTCATATAAAGCTTTCTAGGATTCCATGGAAGTGAGACATCGTAGTAATGTTCCATCTAGACTTCATCGGTATAGAGTAGTTGAGAGGATGGTATACCTAGAGGCTTGGTGGATGAGGGATTTTCTCTGGTTCCTAGACAAGTTTGGAGGTAAGACATTATTTTGGAGATAGCTATAGACATCTTGGTACCATGGGGATTCAGGACCAACAAGGACACACGCTGATTCTGTGATAGATTCCTGATGTGATGGCACCAAGAGTTGCTCCACTAGAAATTGGAATTTGGTATCGTTACCTGGCATATCAATCAGTGATGCTATGGTAGCCATCGCATCTATCACTTTGTTCTGTGCTCTTGGGACTTGCTCGAAGACAATGTAATGAAACTTGGTGCACAATTGTTCCATTTGTGCTCTGTATGGTATGAGCTTCTCATCTTTGGTCATATAATCATTGTTGACCTGACTGATGACCAACTGCGAATCACCAAAGACTTTAAGGTTCTCGATTCTCCATTGAATGGCTATCTTTAGACCGATGACCAATGCTTCATATTCTGCTATGTTGTTGGTGCATTGGAAGTTAAGTCTGAAAGACTTTGGAATTACATCATGATCTAGAGTGATAAGAACTATCCCTGCCCCCGCACCATGGTTTGTACATGAGCCATCAAAATAAAGTTGCCATACCTTGATTGTCGGTTGTAATGTCATGATAGATTTGTCAAGAAAGTCAGAGATAATAGGTTGGTGGTCTTGAATTGGTGCCTCCGCTAGTTGATCTGCTATCACTTGTCCTTTGATAGCCTTTCTATCTACGTATTCAATGTCAAACTTGCTTAAGATCATTACCCACTTTGCCAGTCTTCCCGTGAGCGCTGCTTTGCTTAATAGGTACTTGAGAGGATCAATATGTGCTACCAATTTTGTCTGGTGACTCAACATGTAGTGTCTGAGCTTTTGGGAAGCAAAAATAACTGCTAGGCATGACTTCTCAATGGGCATATAGTTTAGCTCATATCCAACCAAAGTCCTGCTTAGATAGTAAATGGCCCTCTCTTTTCCTGCGTCATCATGTTGTGCCAAGAGTACACCTAACACTGATTTTGTCACTAAGATATATAGAAGCAATGGTCTACCTTGTACTGGTACCAATATAGGAGACTTAAGAAGGTAGTCTTTGAATATCTAAAATTCCTATTCACATTGCTCTGTCCATATGAACTTGATGTCTTTATGCAATAGATGTTGGAATGTGTGGCACTTGTCTGCCAGTTGAGTTATGAAGCGTATGATCGATTGGAGTCTTCCTTGTAACCCCCTTAGTTGTCTTAGGTTTGATGGTGGAGGCATATCTAATATTGCTTTGACCTTTGCTGGATCCACTTCAATTCCTCTGTGTGATACTATGAACCCCAATAATTTTCCCGCTGTGACACTGAATGCACACTTTTTTGGATTTAGTCAGACTTTGAATTCTTGCATTCTATCAAAGATGGGTACCAAAACCTATAGATGATCCTTTCAAAGTATTGATTTGGCTAATATGTCATCCACATAATATTCCATTGTCTTGTGGATAAGATCAGGGAATATAGTCGTCATAGCCCTTTGATATGTTGCTCCGGCATTCTTTAGACCAAATGGCATGGCATTCCAACAATATGTTCCCCTTGGACATGTGAAAGCTATTTTGTGTTGGTCCTCTGGCGCGATCCTTATTTGATTGTAACCTGAAAATCCATCCATGAGTGATAGCATTTGATGTCTGGCAGTTAGGTCTACTATCATATCAATGTTTGGTAAAGGAAAGTCATCCTTGGGACATGCTATGTCGAGGTCCCTGAAGTCTATACAAATTTGTATCTGACCACTGTGCTTTGTAACTGTTACCAAATTAGATATCCAGTCCGCATATGGTATAGGTCTAATGAATTTAGCATCTAGGAGCTTTTTCAATTCGGCTTTGACTAGCAATGCAACGTGGGGGTGCATCTTTCTAAGCTTTTGCTTGATAGGTTTGGCGTTTGGTAGCAATGGGAGGTGGTGTAGCACTAACTCTAGATCTAATCCTAGCATATCCAAGTAGGACCATGCGAAATTGATCATTCTTGCCTTGAAGAAACTGATGAAATGTTCTCTCTCCTCAGGAGTGAGTGATTTCGCCAAGTATATGTTTCTCGGGTTCTTTTCATCTCCCAAGTTGACTTCCTCTGTCTCTTCAGCTAGTAGTGTTGATTTCTCCTCTATCAGGGGGAGGAGTTCCTTCTTTCCATCTTCTAGTGCCTCAGTGAGGTTTTCGCCAGGAGATACGTCTTCTTTTAGATTTTTATTCTTTTGCTCTTTTTTCTTTTGTGGACTGGAAAGAGGAGCTTCCTCCCCAAAATATGCTGCTCTGTCTAGGTTAAAGGAGAAGCCTGCCTTTTGATCTCCTGACAGAATGCCTTCCCTTAGTCCCATGAAATGAGCTATTGCCTCATCATTCTTGAAGGCATCTAGATCAGGTGGTCCTTGTTGTTCCCATTCTATAAGCTCAGGGTGTACAAGATAGACACTTTCACGTTTGTTTGGCTCTGGTTGACTGAAAGGGACCGCTGATATGGTGCCTAAAAAATTGGACTGTGATGTGGACGTAACACTTGAGGTTTGATAGATGACATGTTTATTTATACAAGGTTGTTCGGTGATGGTCAGTTGGTCAAATAGGTCTGCTAGATTTATGATAATGTTAGCCCGAGGGGAAAAATATGGGATCGATGGTTCAGAGTCGTGGAGGGATCTCCACTCATACTCATGGGAGTCAGTCTCAATGGAATGTTCGTCCGATGTCTCACTTCCTTGGTTATCGTTGATTGCTAAGTGTAGGTTTATTTGTGATTGTGTGGTTCCCTCTTCGGCGAGCAACAACTGTGCTAATATGTTGCTTATTAGGACATGCTCTATGTTGTGCCCCCGGTGCATCTCTGCTATTTTCTCGTGATTGACTTGAATGTCTTGGATAACTGGACTAGTGCTTTGTTGTCCATATCCTAAATCTCTTGTGTTTCTCTGGGTTGGTGGGAGAGGTAATTCATATATGCCTTGTTGTCTTGCCTCCAGCCCAGTTGTACCATCGTACCCAAATCTTTGTATCATTGTGTAACCATTACCATAGTTTGACAAAGGTAATGGAGGCCGGATTGTCTCAGGGGAATCTTGGTATAATCAGGTATTGATGTCTTGTTCAAAAGAATTTTCTTCCGCTATGTCTCCCCACCAGACAAAAGTTGTGGGTGGACATCTGAATAGAACAGGCTGCGGAGTTTCTGTTGCAATAACAGGTGGTGGCATGCCATGAGTTCTTGGGCTTTGAGGCATGTGCGTGATGGTAAAAGCCTCTTCATATATGTATTCACCACATCACTTATCTGTGATGGATATCTTGCCTACTTTCTATGTGATATCTTTAAGAATTGAATCTGAAGATGATGAGATGCTTGCATCTTGTTTAATGACTATCTCTCCTGCTGCTCATGTGACATCCTTGGGATTCAAATCTGAAGAGGATGGGATGCTTTCATCTTGGTTTGATGGTACCTGGTTATCAGTGCTGATTTGGACTGCATTACAATATTGGAAGGGATTAGGATCTCCCTCTATGATGATCTCCTCTCCCTAGTGCGGGAAATTGATGCATTGATGGTATGTCGAAGGTACTACTTGCATTTCATGTATCCAAGGTCTCCCTAGTAACATGTATCCCAAATCAAGGTCTAAGATTTGGAAGGGTGTGTTTTTGACCACAGGACCAATGCGAATAGGTAGAATGATAATACCCTTAGAGGACCTTTCCTCTTCATCATAGGCTCTGATATTTATCCTCCTTGTGACATCAATGCTTGATTTTGAATATCCCAGTTGCTTGATTAAATTTAGAGTACATATGTTTAACCCAACTCCACCATCAACAAGGACTCTACGGACAATGCTTTTGTGGATCTGGACAAGTAAGTGTTGAGGATCATTATGCAGGGGTTTATGTGGTGGTACATCACGGTCTGTGAGTGTGGCATGTTTGTTAGCTGCTATATGGTTGACCATCATTTGGAAGCTCTCGGGTGTTATGTCCCTTGGGACAGCTGCATTCTGAAGTGCTTGGTGAAGTGCCAGTTTATGCTGTGGAGATATGCACAATAGGTCAAACGTGGAGATCTGGGCAGGTGTGCACTTTAGTTGGTCCACTATGCTTGTTTGTGGATCTAAGTTTGCTATAGGATTGGCTGATGTAGTAGTTGAGGATGGTACTCCTTGCAAGATGACTCTAGCACGATGCATTGTTACAGCACAATTGTTACCTTGGTCTCTGATAATGATTGTAGCCACATAGCTATCTGAAGGATTGAGGCAATTGATGACATTATCACTGTTGGCATATGTATAGTTAACTTGTTTCATTTGTCCACCAGACCTGGAGGCTTTTCCTTTGTTGTGATTAGGAAAGGTATTGTTGAATATAGTGTGATCAGTTGTGCCTTTGGTTTGAGTATTCATCACATCGATGATCCCTATATCAATTAGATCTTGGATAGCATGTTTCAATAGGTAGCAGTTGGCTGTTTTGTGCCCTTTCACCCGATGAAACTCGCAGAAATCTTTGTCATTATACCACCTTGGTTTGTTTTCATCTTGTTCAAAGTCCCTAATTTCTGGGAGAGTGATAGTGTTTGATTGTATCAACTTGCGTAAAGCTGATTCTA
>MU223378.1:1384648-1401673 GCA_018584345.1 Thuja plicata | reverse complement strand
AAGTATATCTTTTTTTGCTAAAAAAATCTATATTAATTTATATTTTTAATATAAATATTATGAAATAATACATATTAATAACTTAAAGTGTCATATATAATACATTAACATTTGATTGCATGAATTAAATACTTTTTTGTATATCATTTTTAGAAAAGAACAAAAAAATAGTTTTGTTCTAAAATTTTTTAGTATACATCAATAAAAAAGATAAATAGACAGTATTTTTAGAATTCTCTATAATAAAAATTAAACATAATTACAAAAAAATATCCAAAATTTTTAAATCCCTTTCAATGACCACATTGACCTTATAATACCACTACAAGGTATATTTATTCAATTATTTCAATGGTGTGATTACCAACCTTATTTCTCCAAATGTAAAACATATACTTTTTAAAAAAAAATTGGTGGACCACCTAAAGTTTTAGAATTCTACATATATTGCTTTCCCAAAATATGTTAAACTCATATTTATATTACTGCCCAGAAACACTCGCCATCCCAAATGAGGATGAAAGAAATACATTTCATTCAATGTACAATTACACCTACCAGCGTGTAAACACTACTTCCCCCAAACTACATATGCCCTCCATACTCAGTAGTGAACTACATATGTTACTTTCTTTATTAATTTGACAATTCCATTCATCTTGATATCACCTAAAGTTATTATTTCAATTGCTTTTTTTTATTCACACACATGTAATATTTAGCATACATAATACATAAATTCGTTGCTTGCTCATATAGTGCACTTTTTATATTTATAGTATTTTACCTTTTCATAGCTAGACCATACTAACAACAACTTAAAATGAAATCCAGTGTAGTGCCAATGAGAGGAAAGAAAAACAAAAAATAGCATCCACATAGGCAAACTAAAAACATGCTTCTCAACCATAACTATATCCCAAACACTTCAATTGTTTCAAGTAGATGGTATAGGTCTCACCTGACTTTCCCGAGTGAGTGTACAATGGCGAAGAACTATTTAGAAGCGACTAATTCCCCAAAAGGGTTATGCTTCCAAAAAAAATATATTAAAACATAGAAAAAATAGAAGTACATGTTGAAAATTGTGTGTGGATCCAAGATACCTTGATCCTGTGGATATAAGGTATGTATGCAATATGGAGGTGAAGTAAGCCTCCAGTACACAGGTGTCTTGGATATATCTTGGTTGTGTGTTGTCATATAATTGTACTTCTAACCTTGTTACATCACAAAACCCTCGCATTGCATTCACCACAATTTATTGTGAGCTATTTAATTTTGAACTAATTGGCTTACTGCTAAATTACTCTTACCACTCTAACTTATGCAACCATTATTAGTAATAACACTATTTGATAAGTACTCTTATATTATATTTCCCTACAATATGACTTATCGAAACCATGACAAGGCTACTCTTTCGACAGAATGTCTTATTCCATGTACACATCAAAAAAATGTCCAATAAAAAACTCATGCATTTAGCTTCATTTCATTGCTTCATTTGTTATATTTCTCATCCAATTGTATTATTCATACTGCACCACACCAACAAGAGATACCATTCACTACTTTCTTACCCTTCTTGTCATTGCTTGCCTATCGATGACTCGTTGCATGCAAAGAAAATGTGCAACAACTAGTCTTAGTCTATTGTAGAGATGAACATAAAATGATAACATTAGGAAAAAGTTGATTATTATATATTATGAAAAAATTAAAATATTTATTCTAAACAAAAAAGTGTTGAGATATTTTAAATATTATTTATAGACTAAAAAGTATAATTCTTATATTTTAATCAGAATAAAAATAATAATTAACATTAACTCTACTTCTAGTTGAGTCTTAATACTAATCTTAACCCTAACTCATACTACAATTAAAAGATAATTCATGTTATATAATTTTAGTATATGCTATTTAATATTTATGTTAGACTCGGGGTTGTATTTTAATTCTTAAAGGATGTTTTGATTAAGTAATAACATGTTTTGAAAGGTACCTGAAACCTTATACAACACAATCATAGGATAAGTATTAAAGATCAAGACCAAAATGTGCTACAACACCTGAAGAAACATTGGTCCAAGGCCCCAAAAGCACAAAAATATAGCAGACAAAAAACAGACAGTAGCAAAAAAAGACAACAAAAAGAAAGCAAGGCAACAACTAGCAAGTTTTCACCAGTTCTTTAGCCTGGATGACCAGGAGGTCCATGTTGCTTGCAGTCAAATCCTCCAAATCAACATCCTTCTTTCTAGTGGAGGCACTGGTTCTTTTACCAGGCCCAGTGCTTTTCGTAATCTCTTTGGTTTCCTCTCCCCTATTTTTCTCCATTTTGGTCACTAGAATCTTATTGTGGTCCGCAGAGGCCTTCAAGATTTGGAAGCTCTAATCGCTGATTTTCTTCAGAGTGCTTTCCATCTTCTCCACTTTACTCTCCAAACTGGTGATCCTAGCTTCATAGTTTTTGTCCTTGACCTCCTTACTCAACTCATTAAACTTCTTTTTCATTTGGAGGACAGTGTCACTGAGATCCCCGAAGGACTCACCTTTGCACACAGCTTCTATCCAATCTTCCAAGATGGTAGCCATCGACTTGTCACCAAAGTTTGCCTTTCTTATTATGTTGATAATTTTTTATTTCTCTTTTAGGTCCACTTTGATTTTATCAGTATCCTATGCAATGTTAACCATAAAATGTCCAAAAGCCAAAATTCTCTCTTTTCGATCCTGCTCAATCTGAACATCACCTTTTTCTTTGTTGCGAACATCATCAAAAAACTAATTGGTGTCCACATTGTCTTTTTAGTTACCAGGAGGGGTAGTATCTTTTCCAGCATTGTCTTTGTTGATTTGATTGGTCTCCTCCATGTTATGCTGAACATTCTGGGTGTCGTCTTTAGTATCATCACCTCTGCTTTCAATATCTTTTTTTATTTTTACTACCCTTCTTTTTCTTATTATTTCTGAGGCTTTCATACATTTCATCCTCCTCGTCTAAGGATATAAGAATACTTTTTTTAGTCTAACCTCCTTTGTCCTTCTTGGCGTCTGTATTCTTCTCCTTTTTGGGAGGGATTTTCCTCTTTTTCCCTTTAGGGTTCATCTCCTCCTCATCTGTATTGTCATCATCTAATTCAAACTCTGAATCAAACTCTTCCATCTTTTCCTTGTTTTTTCTAATTTTCTTAGAGGTGTTCCCTTTTGATTTCCTTTCCCTTTGGCATTATTTTCCAAAGTACCCATCGAATCATCCCTAGTGTCCTCCTCAAATTGATCACCCGACTCCTCATCCTTTGTTTCTTCATCACCAGAGGCATTTCTCTTAAGGAATGGCTTGTCAACTTTCTTAGCTTTCAACAAATTGTAAATTAAAACCATAAGACCTTGATGGGAAGCATGATCCCCATTAGGATCTTTCTACAAACTCCTCATGGACTTTCTCATAGATCTGAAGAGATAGTATGGAATACTAATTTTTTCATCATATATAAAGTGATTTAAAATGACAAAATGATGCCCATGGGCATGAGAAAACCTACCATCCAGAGTGATGTAGCTGATAGCTGCATACAAAATGAAGCACCAAGGACAATTGATATTTTTGGGGGTTATGATACCCACCAACCCTTTTGAAATACTTTGTAATGATTGGATTACGACCATGAAGCCTTTCCATGTAAACTATAAGACCACCTTTCTGCAAAATTTTCCACACCTGATCATTCTATCTCCATTCTTTGTAGCTCTCTGACTCGTATCTCTTCTTGTTACCACCCATTTTTCTTTTCTCAGACTTATTGTCACTCTTCACAATACACTTAGTACTGAAACCCTCAATCTTATATGTTTTAACACTCTTCTTCAAAAACACCCATAATCCATGAGAAGTGGAATTATGAAAGCAACAGATAGTATTGAAAATGACAGAGTCATAATTAATCCTTACAAAGTTTGGCATATTTCCCATCATTAATTAATTTTGTTTCCATTCTTTGATTATCGTGGATATGCTCCTTCACAATGAAATATTTCATATCATACAGTATATCCACTTCAACTTGCCACGTATATATGCTATCATTTTTGCAAGCCTGGTTAGCTACCCAATCAACAACTCCATATGCTTCACGATAACCATGGGTTATAATACACCTTTTCATATTTCTTATAATCTCCTTAGCACCTTGCATAATGTTCTCAATCGTCCAAGAGGGAGGAGAAACATTATTAAGACACTTAATAATGTTCAAAGAGTCCCCTTCTAACCAAAGTTTTTGGCAATTGAGCTCCTTAGCAAGCACTGGGCCTTGATAAGTTGCCATGGCTTCCACAACATGATTGTTTTGAAAACCTATAGGAATATCCCTAATAGCTCTGCATATGCTTTTTCATCACAAAGAACAACACCACACCCAAAATTTCTAGGGTTGCCTTTAGAGGTCCCGTCAAAGTTCACCTTCATCCACCCAATCGGGGGACATTCTCAAGCAGCCTCTTCCCTAGGATTTCTTTGATCATCCTTTTTAAATTCTATTCTCCAGTTTTTTTAAATATCAATACTTCCCACCACCTTAGTATAATGATTTCTTTCCATAATTTTATAGTTTTCAATAATCAATCTCTTGGTTTTTTCAAATAAAATTTTGGGAGGGGTAGAAACCTCTCTGATAATTCTATCATTCCTCTCTTTTTAGATAGCCCATATAGTGCGGGGAAAAGCATACTTCAATTCTTAAAAGATGTTTGTCTACATATTGTAATAAAGTAACTTTGAAAAAATTACAATAAAAATTTATTTTACTATATTTTTGAAATCATTTAACTATTCAAAAAAATTAAAATTCTTTGTAATTCTTTTTAAATTTTATAATATTATTTAATACAACATATCATATCTTCCAAAATATAATTGAAACAAAATTAAAAATTGTTCAAGCTAAGGCTTGTGCTCTGGTTGAAACCATGACAATGGAATCTACTTTGATTCTAATTTTGAAGACAATAATTCCCTTCTTTTTAAAAGACATTTTTTATTGTTACATTTATAAAAAAAATGAACTGGTTTTAATTTGGGGAGGGAAAAAGAATGTAGCCTCCAAACCTATCGGCAACCACAGTTAGAAAATCTTGTAAGCTACATCCTCTATATTGTCATTAACAATTTCTTTAAATCCAAGGAATTGTCTTAGAAATAGAATTGCAAAATCTCCACTTCTCCTAAAGCTTGTGTTCTTGCTCCAAAATACTAGTTTTTTCTTCATACGTAGTTTTTTTACTAAATTGAGGGCATAATGATTGTATCCAGTCTATGGAAGTAGCAATTAGAGCTACGAACCTTGGGTGCATAGTGATTTCCTAAGACAGACACAAATGATTTATCTCCTTTCTTTCTTAGGTTGATTTTTTTAAAATAAATGAGTTTGTTATCATCCCAACGACAACATATAAATAATAGAATTAACAGTGAAATTATCTCCACAAGATCCAATGGACCCCTTGACATGGTCGAAGGGCACTATAAATTGATAATCTCTACTATCCATTTTGATGTCATTGCTACCACCATTGACAACTCCCCCATTTTAAGTCTCATGTGAATTTTTTGACAATTTATAGAATTTATGAGGTGGCAAGAGATTACATTAGATCCCTTTGCAATACGATCTTATCATAATCAAATTCATTTGAGGAAGGCAATAGTATTTTTTATAGAGTCAACTAAATATGGCATGAGACTCATCTGTGAAAAGTCAACAACTGAAAAAATTCAACATCCTTTCTATTCGTGTGAGAACCTAAACTTCAAATCTAAACAATTAATTTATTCTATACGCTATAAGAAAAATTGATTTACAATTAGACCAAATAATAATGGCCATTATAATCTTGATTTCAATATTTACCAATATTATAAATAACTAAAAATCTAGATTTTATACTCTTTAACTTTTAAATCCCTCCCAAAAAAATCATTTTCCAAACAACTCCTACTCACCATATGACTTTTACCTTGGATAGTGGTTTGAATCGTTCTTCTCCAACCGTGTAAAGGGGGAAAATACAAAATTCAAAAGAGAAAACCAATTCAAATTAAAATAAGGAAAAAGAAATATAAATTTTCTAATCTCAAATTTTTGTAGGTTGGTCGGTCTGCCAAAAGGCAGACAACGACCTTTCACAGCCACACATTTTCAACATTCAAAAATACATATTTAAATTTGAGAATTTTATATTTTATTTTATTTTATTTCTAGAGTTCAGGAAGCTCATGCTTGGCACTAGATTGTTGGAATTGTTGTTGTTTGAGGTGTTGGCATTCATGTTTTGTCATTGATATCAACATATGTTTCAGTTGGATGTAGTAGAAGTCTCAGAAAGACTGATTATCATAGGTACATGCGAGATTTACAAATGTCTACGAATAGTGTATGATGTGTGAGAGTATACAAGCACAAATCTGTATAGAGGAATGAGTGTATACCTTATTACTAAGGTCATTGGATCTTATGTTGGTCGTTGCATGACTTATAGTTGTTTTGGTAAAGACTGGTTATAGTGCAGTGATAGAGGATTATGACAGAGATGGTCTTTGATTTTTTGGGATAACTTGGATGCAATCATGAGTTATGATATGCGATCTTAAGGAATAATAAAAGATATATGAGAGAACATTATTTATGATTCTTGGGTCATCAGATTCCTGATGACTTTAGTTAAGGAATGTGGACTAGTGAAGACCTATTTGGGGCCGACTATAGAGATGTAACGTGCTTAATGATTGGCAAGCATGAATTATGGATCTTGGCGTGTAACTAATTATTTATATTTTTTAATTACTTGTGTAAGGGACCGTGTCTATCTTAGCAAGGGTCTATGTAATTAGCAAGGGTCTATATAATTGTTTATGCATTGGTGAAGTCTTAACATGCCGACCTAATTGCTTATTGTAACTTGTGTAAAGGAAAGAAGTGTCTTGATGTGTAATGGAATGGATGTATTGGATGTTGCAAGCATGTGGATGTGAGTTCTTCTAGATGTAGAGTTGTTATCATGTTTGTAATGCACTTCATTGGAACTGTATAAGCAAAGCAAGTTTCTATCAATCAATTCACTGTTATGAGTATACTTTTATACTTCTCTTTGGACAGTGAGTCCAGAAGGTGGGTTTAACCTTTAGAAGGTGGATTTAACTTTCACTTTGGGTAGTGTCCTTGGGTAGTAAGCTCATCATTCAACTCCTAATAGGGTTGAGAAGACTCCTAATAGGGTTTGTCTTTTAACACAGACTTGTACTGGATGTAATAATAAACTCCTAACAGGGCTAGATCCCCTATCAGGGATATAATATTTCCAGTGCATTATTTGTGGGTGCTAATTCCCACTATTTTTTTCCCTTAACAGGGTTTCCTCGACAAAAAAATACTTGTATTATCATGTTGTTATTGAAGTATTGATATTTTCATTAAGTAATTGGTTTAAAGTTTAATTATTTGGCATACAACTGATTCACCCCCCTCTCAGTTGTATTATTCCTAACAATTGGTATCAGAGCTTGTCGTCCTCTGAGAGAAATTTTAACAAATTGAGGTGATCCTAAGATTGTAGATATAGGATATGTTACTGAGAGGGGGTGAATAAGTAATCACCAACTTAACCTTAAAACACAATCTTAAATCTTCTCCTAATAGATTTACCAATTATAGCTTAATTAACCTATAACTGTGTTATCGGTTACTATGACATTAAACATCCATGCAACATAAAGTAAAAATCTATATAACATCAACACCAATATTTATCTCATGGAAACCTGATTATGGAAAACCCCACAGTGTGAGATCAATGCCCACAAATATTGTTCTCTTCTGAAATACACCCGATTTAGAGCTTGCCTACTTAAGGGTTACAAAAGCACTGTTAAATGCTACCCAGTTATAGGATTTACCTAGAAACCTATTAAAGTCTTGTGCCCTGTTAGGATTAACCTATTTAGAGGATTTTAGACACTCTTTTGAGAATGACATACTGTTAAAGGATTTATAATAGACCTGTTAGGGTCACCCAATCAGGGATTTTACTATCACAATTGTTAGAGAGTAACAACCTATAGAATGACCTGTATTTTGTACTAAATCTGCTATATTAGATACAATAAAGTTCCCTAACATAATAACCTACCATTCCAATCCTATGTATCCTCTTCTCTAATCGCAACAATCCTTCTCTGATTAGTTCTTATGTTCAACTGATATCTTGTCTTCTTCTCTATCATGATACCAAACTTCTTCTCATCTCTTCCTTAAAGTAGATAATTATTAATCATCAAAACCTAAGCCTATATCCAATAATAATAACTTTATCATCTTATTAAACTATTTTTCTAATCTTCCTCCTTGTCGGCTGTTTCATGATTTCTCCTTTTAACCGATAGTTGTCGGCTTTTGATAGCTAACCTTCTTATGCCGATAAGACTTCCTTCTCTTTGATAGTTAATACTTTGGTTATTTGACTATTTGACATCAATGAAAAACTCTATAACCGATCTAACCTTTATATTAACTTCACTTAACTTCCTTATTAACTAGAGAAGTTATGCCAACAATCTATCATATCCCAACAGAGATGACTTACTATAGGAAGGAGAGTACAAAATTTGATGCTAAAATTTTTGACAATTGGAAGAAAAAGATGAGAAATCATCTGATCTTCTTGGGGATTGATAACTAGATGATTACAAAGAAGGATGAATCGATCAATGCAAATGATGAAATTGGAAATGCTACTGAGGAAGAAAAGAAATTATTTTCTTGCAATATGTTTGTAGGGGAAGCACTGATAAGTGTGCTCTCTAAGGCTAATTTTATAGAGGTTAAAGATCTTGATTCATCTCACAAGATCTAGATAATTCTAGAGGCTCTATATGAATGATATCGGTACACTAAACATGCAAAAATATAGAATTGGAAGGCTAAAATATAGAATCTGAGGATGGAAGATGATGAGAATGTAAGAGCATATGTACAAAGGGTTATAGAGGTTGTTCTTGGAATCAAAAAATTAGGAGGCACATATACTGAAGATGAAGTAATCACATAGATTCTTAGATCTTTGACACATGCCTACAAGACTAAAGTGCAAGCGATAGAGGAGATCATACCACTAACTAAAAATTTCAACAGAGAAGTCCTAATTACTAAGCTGACCACCTTTGAGACCATAGAGTTACATGATGCATTGCCCAAAGTAGAGTATGCATTCAAGGCTACTGTTCATAATGGTACAAAAAGACCTTATGAAGCCTTGCGAGCTCTAGCAAAAGCAATAGACATGAGGAGATTAGATAATATGCTGATGATTGGGCAGAGATTGAAGAAGAAGAAAGGAAAGTGGACGTACTTGTGGCTCCAATAGAAAATAGTGAAAGGAAAGGTAAGGGTAAGTTTGAAGGAAAATCACCCTTGAAATGTTTTTCTTGCAATAATTTGGTCATTTTTCATCTAGACGTTCTACAAGGGTTCCTAAGCCCAAGTATAAGTTTTACAAGTCTAATTACTCCAAGGATGAGGAATTCTACTATGCTAGTGAAAGTGTGTCTGATGATGATTTTATGAATGATGGGAATGAAATTAGATTTATTACTATTAAAGACGACGAACCTATTCATGAAGAAAAAGATCTAGTCTCTCATGTTGAAAAGAAATCAGAATGGATCATTGATAGTTGTTTTTTCTCATAATATGACTTGTGATAAAGATAAATTTGTTCAACTGAATATATATGATGGTGGTGTAGTCAGATTTCGTGTTAACACTCCTAAGTTGATCATTGGAGTTGGTTCGATATCTCTTGATGGTAAAACTAACACTAATGATGTCTAACTTGTTGATGGACCTAAGCACAAGTTGTTGAGTGATGGACAACTTGTAGACAATGGATATCATTTGTAGTTCATGGATGGAAAATGTACTTCCAGAGGTCAATCTGGAAACTTGATCACATCAGGTACTAAGTTAAGAGGTAATGTGTGTGAGCTAAATACTATAAAGGAAACTTGTTTTGTTGCGAAGGTAGATGATAGTTGGTTATGGCATAGGAGGCT
Source organism: Thuja plicata (assembly GCA_018584345.1). Taxonomy (NCBI): domain Eukaryota; kingdom Viridiplantae; phylum Streptophyta; class Pinopsida; order Cupressales; family Cupressaceae; genus Thuja; species Thuja plicata. Next base: position 1,391,562 of record MU223378.1, on the reverse strand, counting down.
TTGTCACATTAATTTTGATAATATTGTAAGGGCCAGTAACACTAATGCAGTCAGAGATTTGCCAAAAAATGTGAAGCCTACTAACACTGTGTACATAGAGTGTGTGATGGGAAAGCAAACTAAGAGAAGCTTTCAGAGCAAATCCTTTTTAGCTAGAGGGAAGTTGGATCTGGTACATACAAATCTTTGTGGTCCAAAAAGGACTAGATATTAGTATGGGGAAAGGTACTTTATACTTTTTGTTGATGACTATTCTAGGATGATGTTGGTTGCATTTCTCAAAGAAAAAATTGAAGCATTTGATAAGTTCAAGATTTTTAAAGCAAAAGTTGAGAATGAATCAGGTATTAAGATAAAATGTCCAAGGTTAGACAGAGGTGGAGAGTTTACATCAGATTTGTTTAATGCTTACTTAGAAAAGCATGGGATATATAAACAAAATTCTGCTCCTAGGACACCTTAGTAGAATGGGATAGTGGAAAGAAGAAATAGAACTATATTGAATGCAGCCAGGACTATGTTGCTTGAAGGTAATGTATCTCATATGCATTGGAGAGAAGTAGTCAGTACTATTGTCAACACTTTGAACATAATTTAGATCAAAGAAGGTACTGATAAGAAACCCTATGAACTTTGGTTTGGTTATGCTCCTACTATAAAATACTTAAGAATATCTGGTAGCAAGTATTATATCAAAAGAGATGATGGAATTGGAAAGTTTTATGCTAGAAGTGATGAAGGAAATTTCCTTGGCTATTCTACTAGAATTAAGGCTTGTAAATGTATCAATCTAAGATTGAGAAAAATAGTTGAAAGTACTAATGTGAAAATTGATGAGAGATTTCAGATTGAGATCCCAGAGAATGAGAAGAATACTGAAAAATCAAGAGACAAAACAAGTTCTTAAGATTCAGTCATGCTTGGATGATCCTATTGAAGCACCAAAGAAACCAAGGTATGTTAAGATGAATCACCCCAAGAATCAAATTATTGGCAATGTTAATAAGGGAATGATGAAAAGGTTTAAAGCTAGAAATGAGCTTTGTTTGATTTCACAAGTAGAACCTAAGACTACTGACGAGGCATGTAAAGATGCATATTGGATTGCAGTAATGTAGGAAGAATTAGATCACATAGAGAAAAGCAACACTTGGGAATTAACTCTTAGACCTAAGGAAAATAATATAATTAGAACTAAACAGGTCTTCAAAAACAAAATGAATGAAGATGGCATGGTTGTAAGAAATAAGGCTAGACTGGTCTGCAAGGGCTATTTACAACAATAAGGTATAGACTTTGAAGAAATATTTACACTTGTTGTGAGCTTAGAGGCAATGAGATTGTTCCTTGGTTTTTCAGCACATAAAGAATTTAAGTTATTTCAGATGGATGTGAAGTATGCATTTCTGAATGTCGATCTAGAGGAAGAGGTCTACATTGAGAAACCTGATGGTTTTCCTTTGAAAAATGATGAAGACATGATTTGCAGATTAAAGAAGGAGTTATATGGTTTGACACAAGCTCCTAGAGCTTGGTATGCTTGGTTAGATAGGTACTTATTATATATTGGTTTTAGAAAAAGGTAATGCATATAGTAATCTATATTTGAGAACTTGTGAAGATGGAATCTTGATTGTTTAAGTCTTTGTGGATGATATAATCTTTGGAGGAAATGATAAATTTAGTAACAAATTCTTGGAGGAAATGAAAAAGTAAATTTAAAATGTCTATTATTGGAGAAATTAAGTTCTTCCTTGGTTTACAAATTACTCAAAATGAACATATTATTTTTATTCCTCAAACCAAGTATTGTAAGGAGTTGCTAAAGAATTTTGGGATAATAGCATACCATAATGAGGTTTTGTATCAACAAAAAATACATCCATTATATATGTGGCTTCAGGAAATGCAACAATCTTTACTTCAATGCCTTTTAATGTCCCTACCATAGGAACCTCCCTATTATCCATTACATAACATCTTCCAGTAGAAGTGTCAACTTGGAGACCCAGATCTTTCATAACATGATATGGCATCACAGTAGTTGCAGTACCAGAATCTATCATGTAATTTTTTACCAACAAGTTATTTATCATTAGAGTGACATAAAATGGGTCAACTAATGATGGTTCTCAAGTAACCACATTCCCAACACAGATATTAGAGGACTCCTTACTTATCTCCTGGTTTTTCACCTATTTCTCTTTCTTAGCCATGGCAAGAGCATCTCCTTGTACATTTATTAAGGCCAAGGCTACTTCCTTATGTTCCTTTATTTTCATATTTCTAACAATGGGATTGAGACCTTCATTTGAGATAAAGCTCGTTTCATATCAAAGGCTGGGGGTTCATGAAGAAGACAAGACAAGTCCTTACCCTTTTTGACCTTTTTGTTTTTCTTATTTGTTATAACTTCCTCATCCCTTTTTATTTCTTGAACAATAATTGGCTCTTCTTTATTATCATCACCACCCTCACCTTTGGGGAAACTTTACTTTGGGGACATCCTTTCACAAAAATTGATCTCAGTTCTCCTTGATCATGGTCCACTCTTTTGTTCCTCAAGTTATATGAAGACATGGCTTGATTAATGGTAGCCACTGTGAGACTTCTCATTTCTTCATCACTTGGCCTCCTCCAATGACCATCACTCTTATCTAACCTGACCATGTTTAATGAATTGTGAATATTGCTTTCAGATTCTTCTTCTTGACCAGAATCATTGAAAACTTTTTGTTCAAATATCTAGGAATTTTCTCTTCTATAATCTACATCAGTAGATGTTTCTTCATCTCTTGAAGACCAAGCTTCTTTCTCTCTTCAATCATGAACATATTAACTGTAGGCTTTTCAGATCCTTTATCATCTTCTGCACTTACATCATCCATTGCTTCTTCCAAATCTTGGGCCACAACAAATTGATAGAGTGAATGAGGTATATTGTATGCCACACACCATGGAGTACTTTATATATTGTGTGTTGTGTTCTTCTTAAAAGGGTCTGGTTTATCTCTTCCCTTTTTATTTTTGTGAGCATAAAAAATAGGCTTCCCATCCTTCCAATTTGTATTATAAGGCTGATCACGTAACCTAGGGGATCTTTTCCGCCTTTGATATTGTGGTCTATTGTCTTGAAATCCTCTCTCATTTTTTTCAATTCGGGTTGAGAGATATTTGACAACATTTACCAACTTATCAACCTTATCTTCTTCTCTAGTAGGCTTACCAACTTGTCCTTTGGTCTCTTTCCATAGTCTTCCTTCATCTATCTTATACATCTGACCAGATCCTTTTCTATTACTTTCAATGTTAATTGCTAATTTAAAAGCATCTCTTAATGTACGTGGGATTTTAGCTCTCAAGAGATAAGACATTTTTCCCTCCACAATATTAAAATATGTAGTTAGACACACTTCATCATCTAATCTTAAGACTTCGAACAATTTATACATTGCTCTCTGAAACCTACTATTAAATTCATACATATCTTCATTGGGAAGCTTCTTGATGTTATTGAACTCATTAATCATATAGCTAGAATTGACATGCTCTCCATAGTGCTCCTTGAAACCTCTCATGAATTCTTCCCACAATGCAATACTATTTTCAGACAATCCTCCTTGCATCTTCCACTAAGGATTGAACAAACAGTTTCATAACAACATCTTCATTCTCAATCTCATAATCATTTATCTTATCTGTGAAAGATTTAAGGTGTTCTTAACAAGTAACAACATTATTTCTAGTAAATTTAGGGATTATGTCTCTTACCTCATTTGGGATAGCATTGGGTTGGCCTGGAATACCATTAAAGAATAATGGAAAATATCTATCCAAATGGATAGGTCTTCTCTAAAAAAATTTAAGGTTTTGAGCTCCACTGCCTCCAGCCAAGGCACTTTGATTCACCATATTTCCCATGGTACCACCAACTAGTGGAACTCCAGAACTTTGATTTTGGATAGGTTGAGGGAAACCTTTCTTAGAACCATAAACTTGAGTATTCAACTTTGAACCACCTAGTGGGTTTTGTGGTACCATTCCAGTGGTAACAAGGATTGAGCTACTGGCAGTAGTATTTATATTAGCATGTAGGAAAGAGTTTTCTTTTTCATCTCAACTATAGTAGCTTCTAACTCCCTTTTTTCTATTTGCTTAGCTAAATCTTCCTTAACTCTTCTATCTTTCTCTAGTTCCATATCAACTTGAGACATACCATCAGGGGAAATTTCACCTTTCTTGCATTCATTTATACTTACACCACCCATTTTCTCTTTACCCTTGTCAGATGCATCCTTATTCTTCTTCTTGAGCTCAACAAATTTCTCAATTTCTGATGGATGCAACTGCCTCAAAACATGCCCATCACCTTCAAATTCATCTTTCTTGGAATTTGATTCATTATTGTCACCTTTTTGCCTCAAGGCTCCAATATCACTGAACAAGTCCCTATCCAAATCCTTAAAATCTTCATTGAAACTTCTAGACTTAAGCTCATTATTCTTCATTTTCCTCAAGAGTTATTGTCTTTCCATTAACAACTCATAGATCTCCTACTCACACCTCTTTCTTCCATTGTCTATTTACAACAACTTCTCATAGTCCTTTCTTCTTAAATCCATTACTTCATCACATAGTTTATCAGAATCATAAGATGCAGTTTCAGCAGTAGAAGTTTCTCCTTGTTGGTCCAAACTTTCTCGTGCAAGGAAGAACCTTATATCAGTAATTTCTTCATCTCGAGGGGGATCAAAAGATATATTATCACATTAGGGTTGACTGACCTAGGAGGCTCAAAACTCTCAGAAGATGATAAGGCTATCTCAAGGATAGGGGTCGAGATTCTTCCTCTAGATATTTTAGGGGAACTAGGCTCAGACCCACCTCTCCTAGACCATTTCCTTCTAATAGGTGTATGGAGCCCTTCCCCTAAATTACTTTTAGGATTATTCCTATGATAAGACCTCATTTTTATTTTTTGACTGATTGTAAATCTAACAAAACACTTTCACACTTTCAATATACTATACCAGCAACTGGAATGTACAGAACTCATAGTTGTCACCCACAAAATGTATGGGAAAATTGCACAAACTGGTCAAGAAATATTGTTATGTATGTGGAGCCTAATCAGACTTAGTTTCTTTTGACACGGTTTCCCCCCAGACATATCTATATCGGCCCCAAGCTCGGGGTCAAGGGGCAAAGCCCCTTGCGGGGTCCTAGGGCAGCGCCCTAGGCGGGGTCAAGGGGCAGCCATAATAATAATGTAAAGGGTCAACCATTGATTTTCTATTAGTCAGAGTATTTTTTGCCCTAATTAGGTTAGGTCAAATATGCTTGTGAAAAGGGATTAGGGTTTCAAGATTTCATTGTATGAGGGATTTTTCATAGCTTCTTGTGACGGTATTGAGTTGCAGGTTTCAGATTGTAATCACTAGATAATAATAAAGATATTGGACTCACTGTTGGTGGACGTAGCCCAGGGATTGGGTGAACCACATTAAATCTCTGTGTCTTTGTGTTCTCTTTCGTGCATCAATATTTGCATTTTTCTGCTTATTATTCTAACAAGTGGTATCAGAGCAAGGTTTTTTTCATTCATTCTTTCATCTATTCTCTGAAGCAGGTCTCACGAGTTAGTGGGAGAGTCTCTTGGTTAAGTGGGAGAAATGGCAGACAAGGGTAGGCTAAAGGTTGATAAGTTTAATGGGCAGAACTTCTAGTTATGGAAGATGCAAATGGATGACTATCTCTATCAGAAGGATCTATGGAAGCCATTAGAGGGAATATCCAAGAAAGAGGCAACAATGTCTAAGGAAGATTGGGATATTTTGGATAGGAAGGCACTGGGGAGTATTCATTTATGCCTAGTACAATTGGTGGCATTCAATATTATTGGATCAACGACAGCTAAAGATCTGATGGAAACCCTAGCGAAGTATGAAAAGCCTTCAGCTTCAAACAAGGTATTTCTCATGAAGCATTTATTTAACATGAAAATGGTAGAAGGTGGATCAATCAATGATCATTTGAATGAGTTTAATATAGTTACAAGTCAGTTAAATTCAGTTAAAATTATCTTTGACGAAGAGGTTAGGGCTCTCTTGATTTTGTGCTTTTTGCCAGAAAGCTGGAATGGCTTGGTAATGGATGTTAGTAATTCTATTTCTGGTTCTAATACCCTAAAGTTTGATGATGTTGTTGGTGTTATATTGAGTGAGGAAATTTGTAGGAAAAGCTCAGGGGCATCCACATCGGGTAGTGTATTGAACGCAGAAAGCAGAGGCAGAACAAGAGACAAAGGAAACAACTCTGGAAATCATGGAAAATCATGAGGGAAGTCAAAGGGAAAGAGGTCTCAGTCAAGAGGACCTAGCGATTGCTGGTACTGTGGAAAACCATGATATAAGAAGAAAGATTGTTGGTCTCAAAAGAAAGATCAAGGAGACAAACATGATGGAAACAAGGAGGCAAATGTGGTAAGTAACAAATCTAAAGAGGATGCTTTGCTCTTGTCTTTAGAAAATGTTGATGTTTCATGGGTGTTAGATTCAGGGGCTTCATTTCATGCTACATCCCATAGAGGTTATTTTGTTGATTATGTCCAAGGGGATTTTGGGCTAGTTTATTTGGGAGATAATGAACACTGTCAAATTGTTGGAAAGGGTAGAATCAAGATTAAGTTGCACAATGGGAATCATTGGCTACTACAAGAGGTAAGACATGTTCCAAGGCTGAGTAGGAATTTAATTTTAGCAAGGCAACTCGCTGATGAGGGTTGTATAGTTACTTTTAATGATAAAAATTGGAAGGTTTCAAAAGGTTCCTTAGTAGTAGAAAAAGGTGTGAAAGTAGGCACCTTATATCTTTGTATAGGACATACTGTTCCCTCTACTTTAATTGTTTCAGAG
>MU223378.1:1354548-1368910 GCA_018584345.1 Thuja plicata | reverse complement strand
CCAAGATTTCCATGTTTGCTTGTCTCAGTTCTTCATCTAACTGCTTGTTTGCTTTGACTTGATCATCATAGGCATCTTGATTGTTACATAGCTTTTCATATAATTCTTCAATCTGATCCTTCAGAGACGAATTTTCTTCATTCAAATTTTTGACTACTTCCCCCAAATCATTTGAAGAACAATTCCTTAATTATTTTTTCAGTTTCTTGATAAGTATTTGCATGCCTTCAACTTTTAGTTTTAGATCTTCATTTTCTTTTTCATATGAGTCAAGTTCTTCAAGGGCTGCTTCAAGATTCTTTTTCAGGTGTTTCATTTCTTCCTTCTCCATGATACCCTCAAGTGGTTAAACTTCTTTGCTGAGGACCAGAGCTCTGATACCAATTGTTAGGATTAGGATCACTGAGAGTGGGTGGGGGGGGGGTGAATCAATGATCTATCAATTAATAATTTTTCTTATTATCTGAATCTTTACTTAATGCTTATGTACTGAACTTGAATATCAATGCAAGTAAGATAAATATACACAACACATAAAACCATATATGATTATGGGGAAACCCAATGTAGGTGAAAAACCCAGTGGGAATTAGGACCCACAAATATTCAGTACTAGTGTCTTATGATCCTTGTTAGAAGATCCTTAACCCTGTTAGGAGTTGTCTTTACAATACACGAAGTACAGTGACCTTGTTAAGAGTTGAACCCTGTTAGGAGTCTTTTAAAATAACCATATTAGGGGTGGTGGACACACTGTCCAAGGACTCAATGTCCAAGGACTCACTATCCAAGAGCACACTGCTCAAGTGGTGAAGGCTACAACCTTCTGGATCTTCGATACACACTGTATCTGCAAGGTGAACTGCTAATGTGACACTGCTTGTCTGATCAGTTCCTTTTGTGTGCTAATGCTTAACCTCTTATAAAGCACTATAAAAATATTATCTTCAATCTGAAAGCTTCTACTTCAATATCTATACCATAAACATATGATAGATATATCTTTGCTGCCTTTACACTCTGCTCTTATTTTCTTATCTCTGGCTTCCGCAACTTTTCCCATCACAAATGACCTTCTACAAGTACTTCCTTAAAGGAAATGAACATGTTGGATTTAGGAAACCTTTTACCATGTATCTTTATCACTTAAATAACCACACAACCCTTCATTAAGTTGGCTTAACATTAATTATAACTGCTTTACTTAAACCGAACAGACACGTCTTTTCACACAGTCTGCTTCACCAAAATAGCTCTAACTAATTATCCCAGATGAATCAAGTCATGTGATTTTAACCATAGATTTTTAGGTCACTAAAAATGACTAATATAAAGGTGCAAGTCTTGAGGATGAGTGAAACTTCCACGCCAAAACAATCTCTGTCGGCTCTTTCCATGATCTCTGTCCTGTTCTGGCATTCACTAGTTGTACCTCTTGAACTGGCTGTATCTTCTTCATACTTGCAGATATAATCATGCTCTCTTAGACGTAGCATGTAAAAATACTCATAAGATTATCTTCAAAGGAACATATCATTTGGATAACAAATGAACAAACGCTAATCAAAACTATAACAGTCTGTTTGTTGCTCTGTCCTGTTTTCTGTACTTAGCTAATTTCTGATCTTCTGATAATGTGTGTTGACTCCAAAACTTCATATGAATTTGTTGCCATAATGAAAACACTAAATAGAGTCATATACTTCATTATATTCAACTTTCCAACAGCAGGAACATTGAAACAATTTGAGGCAAGGGCAAAACTTGACTAAGACCTGGAACAATTTTAGACACATCTCAAAAAACCTAAAATATATCCCAACATCTCACACATGTGTGAGCACTCCATTAGTTCTAAAAAGGTTAGGAATCACACCTTAAGTGTGAATAGTGTGTGCTTAAGTGGGAGAGTAGGTTTATTAAGAGGACTAGGTAGGGTAGGGTAGGAGTAGAGTAGGCTTTTAGATTGGATTAATAGGTCTTTAGGCTAAGCTTAGATTAATTATCTGAATTAGATTTGAATTAATCTTGGTTTAGAGGAATTAGGAATATGGAGGGTTTTAATAAATATAAATTTATTAAAGGGGGAATTGTGAGGAAATGTATTTAAATAAAATACATTAGGATAGTATTTGGATTGTATGTAAATACTAAGGATGAAACTATTTAATTGATTAAATTAAATAGCTAGATGAATATGAGGTAATTAATAATTAAATTAATATTTTTGGACGTCTATATTTTGACCCTCATTGACATGGTGCCTCAAGTGGCATTATGTAAAAGACAAGAAAATAAGTTTCCCCATAAAAATTCAGGTTTCTAGAAGTTGTGCCGAAGCGACGATGGTCTGAGGTTGTGCCCCCTTGAGAATAGAACGCAACAAGGGAAGCATTATGGGATTTTCTCAAAAAAAGGATGCAACTTGAAGGAGGGGGAAGGGAGAAGGGATAAGGGGAGAGAAGTGAATAAATATAAGCCTTCCATAATGAAATATGCAAGCATGAATGTAAATGTAATGACGAGTTTAAATGCAGTTAACGAGACTTGGGGATCCATTTGTGTTAATATTGGATATCACACCCGAGTTTGATATTGCAAGAGGAGGTATGCATTAGATGTTAGAAAACACAAATGACATGGTTCATTTGCATGGACTGGATGCTTAGAATGAAAAGGTAATGTTTAGGAGCATAGATGGAAATCATGTAGAGAGGAGGGAACCAATGCGACGATGGTCAAAGGGAGACCGAGTACCTCCAAGTCTTGTTGAAGGACTTTGATGGAGATGTACTAGACCCTATCCCTAGGAAGTCAGGCATTATGAAAATGGAATGATAAAAAAAAATGTGCTAAATATACCAACAAATAGATCATACTATAAAAGACATATGTACTAATAGTTACCAGTCATGACACACCAAGATATAGAAGATCAGGGTGGTAAATGGTACGTTTCGATTGACACAAAAAGATAAAATCAACAAAAAAGGCTGCATGACCAAGTAGTCATTCAGTCCAAAGTTATTTCCATGAACATGATTATGTGATGGGGGATTTGATAAGCCGATGTAGGGAGGATGTACCCTAGTGGGCCAGGATTAGTTTGTGAAATTGGATATTCACTGGAAAAAGCTATGAATAGAATGAGGAACGAGAAGAGTTAGTCTTGAAACTAATTTTGTGAAGTACATTATTGCAGTCACTGTGTCTGAGCGATGTGAGGAAGGATGGGTAAAGTGCAAGGTGATGGGGAGGGGGAGAGAGGTGTAGATTCATGTGAAATTGTAGGGAAGAATGAAATAGTGAATGATGTGAAGCGAGTGGGTGAGGAGAGAGGATGGCGGTGGGGTTTATTGCAATTTTTGTGCGATTTTTAAATTCTTTGCGACTTTTCAACTTTTTTGGAATTTTTTAGGCATTTTGGATGTACAAAGGGATTATTAAGGCAACAATATACAGGTGTGATAACAAAGCTCAAGAAAAATGGGGTAGTGGTGGGGGATAGGGAAATTATTTGGAAGGGATGGGGGCTATAAGAAGGGAGAGGGGGAAAAAGGTCATTGGTGAATAGTGATAAAAGAGAAAAAGAGCTCTGGAGAGAAAAAAATGGCTAAGGAGAAGTTGAAGGGGTAGCTCAGAGAGCACATGAGGATATTTGGATGACCCACAGAGTGGCCGATGATGGTGAGTAGCAAAACCAAAACCTTTCTTTTGGTATTTTTAAAGTTTTTTAACGCTTTGGGAGGGGTAGGTAGGCATTAATGGGGTTTAAATGAGGGGTGAACTATAGACATCATTTCTTGTACCGGCATCTACGTAGACGTAGATCCCTAGATCTACATCTTCATAGATGGGGGTACCGGACCAGCGTCTACAAAGATACTAGACCCAGATCTGCGTCTTCGCAGACGTGGGTCGAGGATAAGAAACCAGAGATGCTGATGCATGAATCAACATCTCTGCCCAGACTGGTGTTTGTGCTAAAGAGGGTAGACATTGAGGGAGGGGGAAGGATGGGGATTTGATAGGTTTTGGGGATGGGTCGACAAAAGATCTAGGGTTGTGATTGATCTTGTAGGCATAGTTTCCATCGCTCAGGTCGAGGGAACACTAGCCACTGATGATGGAGTTGGAGAGGGAGCTGATAGAGGCTAAGTGGGGATTGATATGAGTATTTGGATTAGATTATGTGCCCTAATGGCCTTGGCTACAAGCGCATAATGGTATGATGATGACCCTAGTGGAGTGATGACATAATGACACCACCATATTCCACTTGCCTACGGGAGAGGCAACCATCATACTGGAGGATGTGTGGAGGATCTTGCAGATACCAATCTGTGGCTCGGTGTCATGGTACAAGATTGAGGACAATGAGCATTACATGCAGCTTAATTTATGGAGCCTGATGAGGAGGATCCCACTAGACAAGACCTGGATGCCATGGCAGCCAACTGTGGATCAGAGGTTGAGGAGGGTAGCCTTGTTCTTGGTTGGGTTAATATGGGGAGGATGCTGGCTGATTTATTAGGACACAGATTTGGGATGGTTTGGGCTAGTGTTCTGGAAGACATGCTAGAGCTAGGGACTGTCTACTACTAGGGCTATGTCATGCTCAGGCAGTTATATCATGATTTGCACAAGGCTGTGTATCATGGGGCACACAACTTAGGGACGGGGGACATGGCTAGTTTGGGCCTAGGAGCATATTGCAGTGCTTCAACCACTACAACGATGGGAGAATCACTAGCTAGGGGATCCATACGCCTGTAGGTACAGACTATTATTGTGATACATGTCAGTTGGACATATAGGTTATTGGAGGAGACTCCTAGACGAGATCCATTTTTTCTGTTGGATACCATACAGGGCATGAGAGGCATGAGGGACTATGGATTGGAAAATGTGGGTTGAGGATAGGAGGGAGGACTTCTTATACCTCTCTTATGTCCATACATACTACTATCTTCTGAGTAGGATGATCCACCAGATAGAGAGATACATGCCCTCTCGAGTGATGAGATAGTTCAGGCTGTAACAGGGGGCTGTGGCAGAGGATTCCCTACATCCCCATGTTACCAGGGAGGTAGGGGTTTGGGGGAGATACAAAAATTCCCTCATGGTTAGGAACACTTGGCAGACCCTAACATAGGTAGACTGGGTGGCCAGGCCAGACGTGGATGATGTAGGGAGTACCATAGACTATGTGGCCTGGTGGGCCACACACAGGCCATTACGATTGACTAATCAAACACAGCTGGTTGCACATGAGCATCTGACATGAGACATGGACATAGATGATGGGACAAAAGTGGGGGATTCCCCAGAGTTATCAGCGGTTGAGGGGAGATGGAGGAGAGTGCCTTAGTCACAAGAGCACCATGTTTGTGGCAGACCTAATGTACAGGTTCAGGACCCTCAGGCACCCAGACAAGTACAGAGAGAGGGGGAGGGACAGGGACATACACCTCAGGGGCCTATACAAGGATAGGGGCCACAAGGGCAACTAGGTGAGGGATAGGTATAGGCACCATAGGTACCAATACAGGGACAAATACCATAGGGGACACCAGTCGGGCATGTTACGCAGGAGGTACATGATACTATTATCGCGGAGCGAGACAACCTGCAGTCGGAGCTGAGATGGGTATAGAGGCTACTTGCCATAACACAGGTATCTAAGGTAAGTGCAAAGATAGAGATAGCCCAAGTACAAGGGTTGTTGGAAGGGGAGACAACATGGGTAGACAAGGCAGAGAGTGCATTAGACACGCTATAGGGAAGGGTTGACTCTAGGTAGTTTTCCTTAGAGGATGCATTTCCACTGGATGATGCAACATTATGGGCATAGATAGATACTCTAACCAACCATCTAGGGACTCTGACATATAACATGGATCAGAATACTGAGTAGGTGGTCACACTAACGACAAAGAGGGATGAGGCATGGAGGTGTGCCAAGATGTATAGGGTCGAGTGAGATATAGCTTGATAGGTGGCTACTGCTGGCGGGATGGGGAAGGTATTATTAGAGGTCTTTGCTGCACATAGGGATGCAACATGCAACCAGTGTAGGCAAAGAGGAAGCTCATTATAGGGCCCTATATTACGAGGCAGTTCTTAAGGACCGATAACAACCCGCATACACAGAGTAGACTCATTCTCAGAGTACAAGTAGAGATTCTCAGGGATCAGTGGGGATGCCACATCATCCATCGAGACTAGGGGAGACGAGCGGCCTTCACAACCTATCCCATGAGTTTATCAGATTATTGTGACACATATATTTGTAGGTTTTAGATGAGATGTAAATGTATGGTGACACCTAGGTGCTTTTTTTATGTATATGATTTATGATGGACTCAGATATTTTGGATATGGACTCTATATATGATTATAATGATGGACTCTATATGATGTGATGGATTCTATTTGTGATGCATTTATGATGTTTTTTATACGTTGATGTGGATACTAACTTTTGTAATGCAGGATGTGATTGGATATGAATGTAACTGATGATCTTAATGAACATAATGAACTAAATGAATGTAACTAATGAGCTTTAATGAAATAGACTAATGAAGATAAAAATGAATGATTTTAGTGAATTGATCTGATGAACTAACTAAATAAAGATGAAAATGAATGAAGCGAATGCAATGGAGAGTGAAATGAATTTAGTGAGATGGTTTAAAATGAAATTAATGACATACACTAAAATGAACTTAATGCGATGAGATTAAAATGAACTTAATGAAATGAAACTAAAATAATATTATTGAGATGAGACTAAAATGAACTTAATGAAATGAAACTAAAATGAACTTAATTTAATGAAACTAAAATGATCATAATGAGATGAGACTAAAATGTACTTAAAAATGAGATGAGAATGAATGATTTAATGCAAAGGATAACGTGAAGTGAATTAAAATGAGAATGGATTGAAATGAATGCTAGGTGGGCAAATGCAAGTAGAGTGGACAGACTAATGATTGTGAAGATGCATGATAAATGGGATGTAACTAATGTAGTGAATGGGATGTGCCTTTAGTGATGAGGCAACATGGTGAGGTGGATTGTAATGCAACATGTTGCAGAACAATGAACTCTTGTTTTTGTGGGTGTCACCAATTTGACTAACTCAACAAAAAAACTGTGAAAGGACTGGGTAGGTGAAGCAATTTGGGAAAGGTGACGCAAGGAATCTCAAGATGGTGGGATAGGATGCGAGGTAATCTTGATAGGATCAAAACCATGTGGTTATATACAATTGATATGTACATAAGCTCGATAATCAGGATAAGAGATCAATTCAATAACTTGCGTGTGTGATGCCAGAACACCCAGGGAATATGGGTTGCATGATGGGGGACATAATTAGTGTTAGGTAGATGCAAAAAATGAGGCAAAGGGGAATGAGATTTTGATAGATAATGTATGGTCCACTATGTGTGACACCTGACTACTAGGTTTTCACCACACATATCTCTCCAAGGCGCCTGATTGTTGAGTTTTCACCATTGGATGATTTGATTTCTCTTTACTCTTTTTGCTCTTTTTTATTTTTTATTTTTTGCTATCATCAAGGTGCCTGTTTACTAGTTTTTCACCAAGACAATGATTTTTTTAAGGACTTTTAATATTTTTTATGGATTTTTTTTTCAGAATAGTGGAATATACTGCCATCATTTTAGGCGTAGAAGTGCTTAAGATGAATGATGTTAATGGGGTCATTTAGGGGTTCACCTTCAGGAGTAGAGAGTTGATATTCTCTAGAGCCAAAGCATGATGTAATGATGCAAGGAACTAACCAGGTGACCTCAAACTTGCCTTTCATTTATTGATCTGCGCCTACCTTTTGATTTTATTTAAGGACTAGATCTCCCACCTAAAATTGTTGTGGGAAGATTTTCTTGTTGTAGCTTCTTTTGAGCCAGTTTTGATAAACAATTAGGTGGTCAATATGCTTGTTGGCATTTTTCATCTTACATATCCAGTTGCGTGAGTTGTGCCACATGGTAGTCTTCATTTGTGATCAGGCTCTCGAGTGACACACACAACGATGGTATTTCAACCTCAATTGGTAAGATGAATTCAACACCATAAATAGGTGAATAGGGTGTGGTGCCTATGGGAATGTGATAGGAAGTGTGATATGCATAAAGGGCAGGATTGATTTGGAGGTTCCAGTCTTGACCAGTATCATTGACAACCTTTTTGAAGATTTTGAGGAGGGTTTTGTTGGTTGCCTCAGCTTAGCCGTTACCTTGGGGGAAATATGGACTAGAGAAGTGATGGTGGATATGGAGGCGCTCACATAGATCTTCTAAATGCTATTTTTTAAATGAGTTACCATGATCGGTGAAGATGGTGGAAGGGATGTCAAAATGACAGACAATGTGATAGAAGATGAACTTGGATATTTGGACACTTGTAGTAAGGGTGAGAGGGATCGCTTCAAACCATTTTATGAAGTACTCTGTGGCTATGATGATGTACTTGTGTCCTTTCAAGGATAGGGGTTATCTTACCAATGAGGTCAAAACCCCAAAAAGAGAATGGCCATGGAGGCACAATGGGATGTAGGTTTTGGAATGGCGCATGAATCAAATTAGCATGTTGTGATAGGGTAGGCATTTATTTACAAATGCACAGGCATCATGTTCCATCATAGGATAGTAGTATCCTGCTCTTAGAAGTTGCTTAGCTAAGACCAATGCACTCGTGTGGGTACTGCATATCCCAATGTGTACTTCTTGTAAATCCTGGGTGGCCTCATTTCCATCTAAACACCTAGAGAGAACATTGTGATAACCTTGAAAATATGGGGTATTGGCTACAATAGTATAGTGGGAATCTCTGCGAATGAGGTTCTGGTGTTGGGTGTTTGTGAGGTGGGGGGATATGATACCATTTTTTAGATATGCATGGATGTTGTGGTACCATGGTGACTGAGGACCAACCAAGACACATACCCTTTTGGAATCGATGTCTTCATAAGCGGGCACGTGAAGTTGCTCCACCAAGAATTCATATTGTGTTGCGTCCTGAGGAATCTCTAGGAGGGAGCCAATAGTGGCCATTGCATCTGTGGCTTTATTTTGTAATCTAGGTATCTGAGTGATCTGTAAGTTCAGGAAGTGCTCTTTCATTTTGTCAACCATCTCTTTGCAAGGCAAAAATTTATCATTCTTTGTCTGAAACTCATCCAAGACTTGATTGATGATGAGTTGTGAGTCCTCAAAGACATGTATTTATGTAATATTCCATTGGATTGTCATTCTAAGCCCAACGATAAGTGCTTTGTACTCAGTGATGTTATTTGTGCAAGGGTATCCCAATTTGAAAGATTTTGGGATGTAGTCACCTTGAGGAGTGACAAAGAGTATTCCTGTCCTTGAACCATGAGTTGTGTAAGACCCATCAAAATAAATTTTCTAGGTTGGTTGTTCTTTGACCATGCATAGATGTTCATATGAGAATTCCATGACCAAAGGACAGGCATCCACTAATGGTTCTTCTACTAGTTGATCTACTATAACTTTCCCCTTGATTGCTTTTCTATCTAGATATTGGATGTCAAATTCACTTAGGAACATTACCCATTTTTCCATGCATCTTGTGAGAGGGTCCACCTTTGAGATGAGCTTTACTGTATGAATTAGCATATAATTGCAAAATTTTTGAGTGGAAAAAACCACTGCCAGACATGCTTTTTCTATGGGTGAATAGTTGAACTCATAACCCACCAGTGTAGACTGATATAATAGATGTCTCTTTCTTTTCCATTGTCATCTAGTTGAGCCAAGGGTGCCTCTAGTGTCATAGTAGTTGTGGAGATATACAAGACAAGAGGTTTTCCTGGTGTTGGTGGTAACAAAATGGGTGGCTTGCGAGGTACTCTTTGAAATTATCGAAGCTTTTCTAGCAGAGTGGATCCCATTTAAAGTTGGTGTCTTTTCGTAGGAGGTGAGTGAATGGTTGACACTTATCTACTAGTTGAGAGATGAAGTGGCATACAGACTAAAACTTTCCTTGTAGAATACATAATTTCTGAAGTGTTATGGGTGGACACATTTCCATGATAGCCTTGACTTTCTTTGCATCTATTTATATCCCTCTTCTTGATACAATGAATCCTAGGAGCTTTCCTGATGTGACCCAGAAAACATATTTCTTGGGGTTGAGAATTAGGCCATGGTGACCAGGCTGATCATATACATACTCTAGTACATTAAGGTGATCTTCTCTTTTTATTGATTTGGCCAAGATGTCGTCCACATAGTCTTCAATAATTTTGTGGATCTTGTCATGAAAGATAATGGTCATGGCTCTCTGATAAGTCGCCCATGCATTCTTTAAGACAAATGGAATCATATTGTAGTAGAAGTTACCCTAGGGGGTTATAAATGTTGTATTATACTAATATTCTTCTTCTATATGGATCTGATTGTATCCAGAGAAACTATCTATGAGAGACAACATCTCATGTCCAGCGGTGAGGTCCACTATCATGTCGATATTTGGAAGGGGAAAATCATCCTTTGGGCATGCTTTATTAAGATCTCCAAAGTATGTGCATATCCTTATTGATTTGTCTAGCTTGGATACATGTACCATGTTGGAGATCCACTCAGAATAGTTGATGATGCAAATGATCTTAGCTTGGAGGAGTTTTTATAATTTTGCCTTCATTAACAATGCTACTTTGGGATGAATCTTTTGGAGCTTCTGCTTCACTGGTTTGATATTTGGATCCACTACTAGATATTGAACCACTAATATATGGTCTACTCCCGGTATGTGAGAATATGAGTATGCAAATTTGTCTATAGAATCTCAAAGGAGAGCAGTGAGGGCTATATATTCACCTTCTGATAATGATGTTGTGATGTAAGTAATGTTGGGATGTACCCAGGTTTATAGGCTTTGTTTCCTCTATGAAAATAGATGAGTGCTCAGGCCAGTAATCAGGGATGAGAGGAAGAGGAGGTTCTTCATCCTTTAGCACCTTAGAGAGGTTTTCACCAGCAGATACACCCTTTATTTATACTTTTTTATGATAAGATAGTGCCCCAAAGGGGTTTTCGTCAGGAGAACCATTTTTTTTCTTTTCTATTTTGTGTGTGAAGACATCCTCTTCCCCAAAGTATTCCTTTGGGTATAGTTTTTAGACTTGTGCAAAATCACGTCCCCAGTCATTCTTTTGTTTGATTGCCCTCAGGAATCTTAGGAGCACATCCTCGCTTTGGAATTCATCAATGTGTATAACGTTTGGTTGGTCCCAATATATGAGTTCAGGATGGACGAGGGGAAGGTTAATGAAGTTGATGGTGAGTTGGAGGATGATAGAGTTGTCAAGGAAGGTTTTGTCATCAAGGACATCATCTTAGACTCTCACAATTTTCTCTTCTGGGATGTCTTTGACTTCGATAATTTCACCGAGGGTATTATGAT
This sequence comes from Thuja plicata, assembly GCA_018584345.1. Classification (NCBI taxonomy): domain Eukaryota; kingdom Viridiplantae; phylum Streptophyta; class Pinopsida; order Cupressales; family Cupressaceae; genus Thuja; species Thuja plicata. The sequence continues at coordinate 1,357,444 of MU223378.1, read as the reverse complement.
AGGTGTAGCTATTTTCATTAGTGCCCCTAGTTGTGTCGAGGCCAAAACCCAATCCTTGACTTCTTGGGAACCAAGGAGGCTCAATGGGAGATTTTATTCCACCCTCTTCACAGCCTAGGACACCTCCTTGGTAATTCCACCTCTCTGTTGCTAGCTTGTGAGAGTATGGGTATTTGTGTTTGAAATATCCAAGGAGCTTTTCATCAGAGGCCTGAGGATCTTGATATAGCCACATGTTAATGTTAGGTTCCATTTCCTTTCAGTTTAGGATGCCATGAGATATGAATGTTAAGGAGCTCAATTGTCTTGGTTGTGGCTCACTTTGATATGTTGTGCTTTGGTTTGATGGTCGCCCTTGGGTGTGTGTGTCTGATGGTAGGGATCCAACTGCAAAGGTGTCTGATAGGTTGTATTATCCATAGCCCTAATTGTTAATCTTGATGGTAGAGAGAGTGGATGAGAGGATAGTTTCTAGGTCCACGTAGGATTTTGAGGAATGGGCAAAAAAAGTACCGATGTCAATTCTGGGACAATGACTTGAATGTGGGAAAGAGGCCTCCAATGCATGACAATATCCAAAGGGTTGGAGATCTACACGAATGATGATTGCAGTGCCATTGTGTGGGGTTTCGATATAATGATGGAAGGTGGAGGGAAGGGATTTCATGGAGTTAATCCATGGGCATCCAAGGAGTATGTTGAAGGGGAGGTCAAGATCAACAATGTGGACGATTGTATTTTGCACTATTGGGCCCAACTGGATGGGCAGTGAGATGGTACCTTTAGATGTGCATTCTAGATTGTCATAAGCCTTGATGGTAATAAAATCATTCATTATGTATGCTTCAGTATACCCAATTGTTTGATGAATTTTAAAGTGCATAAATTGAGGGTCAAACCATTATCTATCATGACCCGTTTGATGGAAAAATCTTTAACCATGACGAAGATGCAGAGAGGAAGGTTGTGTTCAGGTTCGATGGATGAAATTCCTATTTATTTTAAGGAGATCCCACAAGATGTGGATAGATGGCCAACAAGGTTTTGGAATTGTATAGGGTTGATGTTGCCGGGGACACACAATTTTTGTAGAGATTTATTAAGGATTTCTTGGTGGACGGGTGAGGTGCGGAGGAGGTACAAGATAGAGATTTGGGTAGGATTATTCCATATGTGTTCCAATAGGTTGTATTGTGTTCCAATAGATGGAGTGATATTAGCTCCTATGACATATATTCTTCCTCGACGGGTGGTGACTGCACACTAACTGTCTGCGCCCTTGACGTGAATAACATTGAGTGAGGACTTTACTTGGGATATGAAACCGATGAGGTTATCATAGTTGATATATACATTGGTATAGTCCTTTCTATTGCTATGATCTCCTTTCTTTCCCTTCCCTTGGTTTGAGGGTTGAGCGGGATTGGCAGGTCCTTTAACAGATTTATGTAAAAGAAACACGTTTTGATAGATTTTGTCATGCCTAAAATTTGCATGATAAAATGCAACAATTTTTTTTTTTGAAAAGGGATCCAATAAGGGTTGGTGGTCCAATGCCGCTGTTAGGGTTGAGGGGAAATCATGATGGAAGTCAATGTCTCCCATCCCTTGGGTTACAAGGGTTAAAGTACTATACAAAAATTAGTGTGTCCCTAGAGTTTATTAATACTTTGCTTCTAATCCTACTTAACACGATGATTCAAACCTAAGCAATGAATTGACCTATGTGTCAACCTAGTTCCATCGTAACAATATGTTTACAATGATCAATACACTGGCCATATGTATTGGCCCTGTAAATAACATTAACCGAACTGAAACATTTCATTTCTTATCATAATTTCTCTAACTCATTTTGTTGTTTAAAAAAAAAAAACTATTTATTTAAATATTAAGTTTCAAACACATCCCATTAAAATGGAAACTCTAAGAATCAAATCTTTAATAACAATTTTGATAAATCTTATTTAATTTAATATTTTATAAATCTCCACCCCGTTTTTAAAATTTAAAGGGGTAATAAGGACTTAGTTATATTAATGCCTAGGGAATAAATTAAATAACAAATCTATAATTTTCATATTTACCTAGCTATCCTTCATTAAATCTTAAGGTTAGAAGGCCTTTGAAAATTTAAACTAAAAGGATTAAAGTTTTCTCATGTTTAAATAAAATTATCCTTCATTAAAAAAAAACACTACACTCTCTTATTAAATTTAATTAATATTCTCTATTTGAATCTTATTATTTAAAATATCCATGAATTGCTATATTAAAATAACCACCCATTTAATTTTTTTCTCATTAAAATTTTTAACTAATATAAGGATTTATAAATCCCCGACTCTTATTCTATAAAAAAAAATTCCTAACATATAGATTTAAAACAATTAAATTTAGTACCCAGATGTGAAAGGAAGAGAAGAGATAAACTAAAAAGAATTAAAATCACCTTACCTGAAGAGAAGAGATAAACTAAAAAGAATTAAAATCACCTTACCTTTAGAGGATCCCTAACCCTAATTCAAAATTAGGGTTAGGGCTCTAATATAAGTCCCAAAAGAACTCTCTATCCCTTTTATTTTCTATTCTAAAAGTTTGCTAACCCTATTTCTTCTAAGGTTGAATATCCTATTGCAGGTCTGTTGCAGGGTGAAGGCAGCCATGGCATGGATGGAAGAAGAGCACATATAGTCACAAATATATATATGCAAATATACAGTGTTTATTTACATATATATTTGTAAATATATATGCATAAAATAAGGTGGGGTTTTACTGTTGCATGGCGATTGCAGCGAGGGCGGCTTGTTGCATATTGGCTGCTCGCGCAGGGCACATGGCAGCAACGCACATGGTGGGGAGAAAGGGTTTGGGGGGGGGGGGGGGGTGCGTG
>MU223378.1:1338323-1353497 GCA_018584345.1 Thuja plicata | reverse complement strand
TATGTATATATAGATATATATAATTGTATATATATATATACACTTGTTATATATATAAATATACATCAACCACAGATTTTTATTCTTCTCAAAAAACCTATTGTAGTTATGCTTCCCATATCTTTTACTTGCATCTATAATGTACATGTGAGCTATAATTTTAAAAATATGTGTAAACAAGTCTGCATATACATATACAAATGTATAGAGTTCATATGTTTTATCTAAGGATTCATGAGACTATGCTTACTGCACTCAGGTTCTCTAAAAGCATTATTTATGATATGTGAATATATATATATATATATATATATATATAGTGTAATTATTTCCCATAATCTTTCTAACTGCAAATTTAAATCTAAAACTGGAATAATACAGAAAGGGAGCTATTTAAACTTCTCTATTTCTGCAATATAAACTGCTGATATTTATCATTTTCTTCATACTGTGCAAGGTAAGAATAAATTCTATTATGTTTGCAACTAACTTTAATTCAACTAAATTTGTTTCCATGTACCTTTACTTAATAAGAACAACGTAGCAATATAATTTCGAGGACAAAATAAATGATAGATTTCTTTATAGCTATATGATTTATGATATGTCTAAGGAAGACTTAGGCGGGCTAAGTTTATTAAACAAAATTTGTATATACATAAAAGAAATATAATACAATTCATTTAGGCCATGGAAATAACATAGAACTCATAATTAAGAAAATGACTTAAAATGAAGGTATTAACATCCTAATTCTCCCTTTCATTCAAACATAAAACATCCCTAAAATTCTGCTAAGATAAATAGGTAATAACGTTACTCAAATACAGTAATCAAATCTAGAATTCACATAAGGGAAATATTTACTTTCATTAATAAATACACAGTAGTACAGTAATGTGTTTTGCTGCACATAAAATTATATTTTTCTGTAATTATCTTTCTACACAGTTTTATAAGCTATTATCCAGATTTATCAAATATCAAGTTTCAGCCCTATGGCTTTTGAGAAGAACCAATATATTTACAATCACATCTTAACACCAAACTGAATTCTTCATTTCTAGCTTGAACATAAACCAACTAGGTAGAGCATACAACGCTCCATTTTTAGCTTAAAACTTAATCCACTATGTAGAGAAAACAACAAATAAATCTGCAACATCATAAGTAATAGGAATATCCCGTGGGAGCTCACCTCCCAACCTAGGCCTCTAATGAGGCCACCCCTGAGCTAGGGGAAGCAAGAAGGGTAGGGTCAAAATCAAGCAACCATACACAAAGTGAACAAGAAAACAACATAAACTCCCATCCAAGTTTTAAACACAATTGGGTCAAATATGGACTCAATTTATGGGTGAAGGTGGAAATACACATAAAGGAGATTGCCAAGCAAGATAGCCTCAATTATGCTCAAATATACTCATTCCTTCTCAAGGCTTCATACTTCAACCCAAGAGAACCCATACACAACCAATATTCCCTTATCACCCCCAAGATAAATTTACAAAATAGCATTGGCAACATGGAGCCCATAACATCCATGACATCCCTCTTCTTCCCAAGAAGAGACTCTCAACTAACATGGTTTCCCAACTATTTCCTTCACCCCCAATTGGATATCTCCTCCCTCCCAAGGGAAAGATAAGTCAATTCACTCCCAAGCACAACAAAAAAAAACATCAATAAAGAATAAAGAAGAAATATCTTTCAACAAAACATAATAGCTCAACCATAATTGCGCAAACATGAAGTATGAAAATTAAGTGAATTTCAACAAGAAACTAAACAAACATGAAAGAAATAAACACACACATGGACATAGGAGTACCAAACTTACTCTAATCAATGGATGATGTTGTTGGGATGACCCTTTGTGAAGCTAGCTCTTCTTCCCTTCCCTTTCTCAACTAGCCAAATCTCCCAAGCAAAAATCTACAAGTCTCTAAAAATGGAGAGTGGGCAATCAACCCCAACTCTCCACTCTCTTTCCCCAAAAAGAATCTCTCTCTCTCTCTCTCTCTCTCTCTCTCTCTCTCTCTCTCTCTCTCCCCNCCACTCTCTTTCCCCAAAAAGAATCTCTCTCTCTCTCTCTCTCTCTCTCTCTCTCTCTCTCTCTCTCTCTCCACCTCTTTCCTCTAAAGAAGATAGAGGCATGTGTCCTTCCTTTAAACATATGTCAAACTACATGCATGGAAGGAACTCCACTATCTTGGAGAAAGTGAGGGTCCTTTCCCCTTCCCCCAATTTTTGCCACTATCCTAGAAAGGCAATTTAGAAGGCCTAGAAAAGAGGTTTTGGCACTCAAAACAATGAAAGACAACCCCCAACCTATAGTACTACATAAAAACTAGATAATCTTAACTCTAACTACCTCAAAGGACTAAATATAACCCTCCAAAATCCCCCTCAAAGTTTGCATTCGAATTTCTAGAATAGCACTCATGACTTGGGTTATCAAGACAAACTTACCTCATATGGTAACACTACAAACTAGCCAAGGGTAAAACTCAAATTTAAAAAAAAAACACATAGGCATGCCATGTCACAACACATGTCAATTGACACTACAAAACACCTCACCTTTACAACATGGCTTGCCTATAAAAGAATTATAAAAATAGAAAGGAAATTAATTTACAATCATGCAATATCACATTTACAAAATATATAACATTTAAAATTTGGTTATTTCCCCTTTAGGGCTAACCTTGGCTTCACAAGGATATTCACAATTTAGCCCAAACTTGTTTCCCCGATTTTGAAATCATGGTTATTCCTCCTGCACACTTGAACAATGCATCAATAGTCCTAGAATGAAAAACACATATTCATGATGTTTCACGTTATAATATATTCCTTTAACCAAAGTTAATACATTGCTATTCAAAAAACTAGATCAATCATGAACATTTAACTGATAATTCTTATTTCAAATGGAAATCTCTTATCTAACCTGCCAATATAAAGCATTTGCAGAATTTAAACCAAATATCACATTTACATGTCATAAGATCATAATGCAATATCGAACAAAAAGAAAACAGTTAAATCATGTCATCAAGGATTGAGAATCATATATATAAATACATCTAAGCATCATCAAAATAGAGTCATCATAAGATATCTATACTATAAAAGGTCCAAAATGAAATGTATCCTCGAGATAAATATGATATAACAGTATCAACTCTGAAATGGATGGTTGGGGTAGAACCTCACATCCTCCCCCTCCTGGCATGAACTTCCTCTTGGAGTTCATAAAAAAGGTGGGGGTACTCCTGTCTCATGTCTATTGTATCCTCCCATGAGGTTGTGACCTCGTCGTCGCAATCCTACTGGACCCTAACCTGGTCGATCTCTCACCCTTGCAGGGCTAATGTCCACTGAGCTAAAATGTGAATGGGCTCTAGAGCCAGCTTCCCATCTGGCTCCACCTATAAATCATCCCAATCAATAATGTGAGACTCATCATAGATATATTTCCTCAACACAGATACATGGAATACATTGTGGATATGTGATAGGCTAGGTGTCAGTGCTAGACGATAGGCAACTGGTCCTATCCTCTCTAAAATCTTAAAGGGTTCCACAAAATGAGGTGCAAGCTTAGAGTCCTTTCTGAAATGGATCGGACTCTTATGCGAATGCACTCTCAAAAATACCCTATCTCCAACCATGTAGACTCTATCCAACCTCTTTACATCTGCATATTTCTTCTGTCTATCTTGTGCCTCTCTGAGATGCTCTCTGATCAAGACCACCTACTATTCCAGGTCCCTGACCAACTCTAGCCCAATTGAAACCCTATCCTCAATTATGTCCCAACTCAAAGGTGTTCAGCAGGACCTCCCATACAAGGCCTAATAAGGAGGCATACCCAAGGATGTGTGATGCCCATTATTGTAGGAAAAATTTGATAAGTGAAGGTACTCCTCCCATCTGAACTGGTGGTCCATAACATACATCCATAACATATCCTCCAATACCTGATTAACTCTCTTAGTCTGCCCATCTGTCTCAGGGTGATAGGCTATACTAAAATTGAGCCTGGTTCCCAATGATGCTTGTAATTATCTCCAAAATGTAGAGGTAAAGAGAGAATCACGGTCTGATATGATCTTATGAGGGATCCATGGAGCCTGAAAATATCTCACAAGAATTCCTATGCTACCGCAGGTGCTGTGAAAGTGGTACGCATAGGTGAAAAGTGGGCAACTTTGGTAAACCAACAATAAAGTCCATGGAAATGGTGTCCCACTTCCACACCAATATCTCATGTGGCTGAAGAAGTCCACCTGGATGACTGTGCTCTGCCTTAACTCTCTGACACTCTAAACATCTAGCCACAATACTAGCAATGTGCAACCTCATACCCGGCCAATGATAGAGTTGCCTCACATCTGCATGCAACTTCTTGATCCCAAGGTGTGCTGCATATGGTGCTCTATGAGCCTCAAGTATAATGAAGTCATGCAACCCATCGGGTATAGGGACATATATGTGGCCCCTATGACAAAGAAGTCCATCAGATTCTAGGGAGAATCCATCAAATCTCCCCTTAAGGGGCCCCTGGTCTCGATCCAACCGAACATAATCTGAATAGAACTCATCCTCAAGAAAATGTTGAAGTATGCAATCCCTCAAATCTGTACAAGTAATCAAGGAGGAGAGTATATGTTGCCTCTTACTCAAAGCATCTGCTACAACATTCTCCTTCCCTTTGATGTAGTGGACATCAAAATCATACTCACAAAGGAACTCCATCCACCTCCTCTGTCAGGAATTAAGGTTAGGCTAGGTGAAAATGTATTGAAGGCTTTGGTGATCTAAATGGAGCTAAAAATGGTTTCCTAATAGAAAGTGACGCCATCTCACTAAAGCATGAACCATTGCAGCTAGCTCAAGGTCATGTGTAGGATAATTAAGCTCGTGATTCTTGAGTTTCCTAGACTCATAGGCAATGGCTCGCCCATCCTGTATAATAACTGCTCCAAGTCCATCTAAGGATGCATCTGTGCAAATCATAAAGTCTGCTAAAGGATCCGACACTACTAGGATAGGTGTGATAGTAAGGGCTCTCTTGAGCTCCTAAAATTCCTGCTCGCACTTCTCTGTCCACTCAAACCTCTTTCCCTTTCTCTGAAGGGATGTGATAGGGTGTGCCACTCTGGAGAAACCCTCTACAAAATGTTGGTAGTAACCTGCTAACCCCATGAAGCTCGTGACCTCTGAAATAGTGGTAGGTGTCAGCCAATCCATGATAGCCCTAATCTTTGATGGATCGACTGGGATACCATCACCTCTTATAACATGACCAAGATAGTGGACCTCTGACCTAAAGAATGCACACTTCAACAAACTGCCATATAACTGATTATCTCTCAGGCATTGCAAAACCTATCTCAGGTGCTCCTTATGATCCTCCTCATTATGAGAGTATATAAAGATGTCATCTAGGAACACAATAACAAATTTGTCCAAGAATGTATGGAATAATCCATTCATAAGACTCATAAATACTATTGGAGCATTTGTGAGGCCAAAAGGAACCACCGTAAACTCACAGTGTCTATATCTCATGTAGAAAGCTATCTTGTGGATATCACTCTCCACAATCCTCAACTGATGGTATCTAGATTTTAGATCAATCTTTGAGAATACACGGGCACCCTAAAGCTGATCAAATAAATCATTGATCTTAGGGAGTGGATACCGATTCTTGATGGTTACTTTATTGATCTGATGCTAATCCATGCGTAGCCTAAGTGATCCATCCTTCTTCTTTACGAAGATGATGGGTGCTCCCCATGGTGATATAGTAGGGTGAATGTTCCCTTTCTATAAGATCTCCTCCAACTGGACCTTGAGCTCATCAAGTTCATGAGTAGGCATCTTGTACGAGGCTCTAGATATGGGCACAACCCCTGGCACAAGGTCTATATGGAAGTCAACTTCCCTAGGTGGAGACATACCAGATAGTTCTGAGGGAAAGACATCCGTGAATTCCCGTAATATAGGGAGGTCATCAAGGGAGGTTCCCTTCTCCTCCTCCTCCTCTCTATCACTGATGGTAATAGAAAATTGTGATAGCTAAATGTGGGCCTCTGATTTAGCCATACACTTCAACATAGTCATTGCTCTTCAATCACATACAGAAATGAATATAGATTAATTCATCCTACATGTGTGAATGAATCAACTTGTTGCCTCCTAGTAGGTAGGAGTATGAGCTTTCTCTCAGATCATCGCAAGCTCAGTGACTACACCAAAGACCTAAATGAAGGATTTAAAAACTATGCTAAATGATCTAAGATAACTATGCAGATGCAGTTAATCAAAAGCTAATTAAGATTCAGTTTTAGAGCACCAATTAAAGTGTGTAAGATTGATTTTAAAACACCAATTGAAATATGCTCTAAGATTAGATTTTCATGATTAACATAAAAGTAAACAACAATTAAAGCTAATAATGCAAGTAAGCTAAGATAAAAATGTAGTATAATAACATTAGATAAAAAGTTAGGATCCTTTGTGAGGGAAAAGAGTTCTCTTTTATAGAAATCTCTCTCGAATTGACGGTCGAGATCGAACAAAACGAGTGGCTCAGATTCGATTGAAGAAGCACAATCCATGTGCAAGTGATTCAATTGGTTGAGAGAGTCAGTTGACTGAACTGACTGATTAGTTGTTTTGGAAACTTCCATATTCAGTTTTTAGTTAACTGAAATGTTTCCAAAATGATAAACAGTACAGAAGCAGTTAACTGAGTGGAAGTAGATTGTTTCCATTTTGATAATCAGTCAACAAAATTTGATGATGTTATATGCATTTTTAATAAATTAATTGATTTTGAATGCACATTTATGTTTTTATAATTAATTTAATTCCTTTTTGATGTAATTGACAATTTTGTAATTTTTATTTAATTAATATGTCATAATATCAATTAAATAATTAACATAAGATATATTTACCGTTTTAATGTGATTTTAGGAATTAATTAATTAATCAAGTAAGATGATCGATTAGGACCTAGGGTTTAGGTCTGATCAGTTTGAATGTGATGAATTGCCTGTTTGATTTAGGACTTAGGGTTAATCAAGATTAGGGTTTCTTGATTAAATGTTGAGATTGGGGATCTAGGGTTTAGGTGACCATTTTTAGATGATTACATTTGCCCCTCTTTGAATTGATGTGCAATCAACGCATTGATTCAAAGAATTATTAGTGAGAAGACCCATAATAGTTTGATTTGAAGCGATGAAACCATTTTTTGAAGAGGAAGACCGACTTCGAGCTTGATTGGATGAAGATCGATCAAAAGATATAAACACAATGCTCAATTTGATTTGAAGCGATGAAAGTGAACATCTGTCAAGAACTCTTAAACCTTCTTGATTGGTTTGAATGAATAACCAGTTTGATTTGAAGTGATGAAGCCAATTTGATCAATGTATCTGGTTTCAATAATGAATAGCCCGTATAAGACCAATCTTGTCTGGTTTCGAGTGTATTCACCACTGTATAAGACCATTGATTAGGTTGCCTTTGATTTAAGATGATCTCAACTTGATTTGATGCCATGAAGTTGAGATGCCCCAAGCAATGGGGTTTGATTGAGGATGTGATCACTGGAATGTTGATGTCCTGATCCTGCCCCCTTGGGAGCGAAATCAAAATATGGCTAGGTGCCCCAGTGATGAGAAGCAATTCAATTGATTAGAAAATTTAGGAAGAAATTGATCTGATTAGAAAGAGGTCCCATGTGGTTAGGAAAAAAAGATGTACTTGATGAGAGGTCCTTTTTGACCAAGATTAACCAAAAGTAAGATACGTGGATTGATGAGAAGAAAAACATGAGAGATTTCTATTGGTTGTGCGAGTGGTCAAATTCAGATTTTGATTTCAATCCTGAAAATACAATCAGGATAGTGGATTTAGCAAGGGGTTTCATGACCACTTGATGATGAGAAGATTGATTGATTAGAATCTCAGATCCTTCACGTTGGATAAAGATAAAGTTATTATGCTAATTTCAACACTATGCAGATGCAAGACTAACATGAATGCAACCTAAGGTGTAGTCACCGACCTTTAGCATTAAATATTTTCATCATTGAGCATTTTTGGAACATTAGAGTCGATACAATCCTTACTGGTGCCACTATGACCATAAGAATATGAATATGACTTTCATTAGATAAGATATGGGAAACTAATGTAAGCATTGAGGCACAAAATTCAAGATGACCTGAACATTGTTTCTAGTTGATGTTGCAAGAGTACACCAGTATCGAGGCATTCAAAGCCAAGATAACCATGAGTGCGATCTTGCATAAAAAAATAGAGCAATAACCGTCAAGGAGATAGTTTCAACCTCACCTTGGCGTACAAATAAAGAGGATCAAGGGATGTGAGGCTTTTTCGCCTTAATGTAGGAGCTCTTACCACATACACCCAGTTTATTTGAGGTTGTTGGATCATCAGGACCACACCAACAAGCAGTAGACAAAGAAAAGATTAGCGAAATCAATGAGAATGGACAACATATGAATAGAAGTTTAGCATACATCAGCCAGTTTCAAAGTTTTCAGATGTGTATATGTATGAGGTGTTGAGAAACACCATTGTGCTTGTGAGTGCTTTGTGTTTGATTGCTATCGATCTGTCATTTATGTTTGCAGTATCCAAGGTGTGTTAAGAAACACATATGTATCCAAAGATAGTGTTAAGAAACACTATTGATTGTGGTGTTGAGAAACACCTGCTTGCGTCAGTAGTGAGTTGTCCTTCAGAAATGACAAGATTACTAACTCTGGTGCAAACCAAAGATGTGATCAAATTGGGGACCTATGCCCCAAGTAACAAACAATGATAACTGACTTGACTCATATTGCGAGGACAAATCTGATTTGATTGCCCCCGAGTTATGACTCTGGATCGGTTTCAATCTAGGAGGGTTATCAAAAGAACCATTGTCACGAAAGTGACTGAAAGATATGGACAAACTAAAGCAAAAGATTGCCAAGGGTTTTCACCTACTTGGCAGAGATGATATTAGCAGAAATTGACTTGATTTGAAGTGATGAAGCCAATTTAATCAATGTGTCTGGTTTCAAAAATGAATGACTCGTCTAAGACCGATCTGTCTGGTTTTGAGTGTATCCATCACTATATAAGACAATTGATTGGGTTGTTATTTGATTTTTTTGATAATCTCAACTTGATGTGATGTGATGAAGCTGAGATGCCCCAAGCGATGGGGTCTTTCTTGATTGAGGTGATCATTGAAAACCTGGTAAGCATGCCTCTGTTGCCATCCTTTTTTTTTTTAATTTCAATTTTTTTTGTATTTTTGATGTTTTTGATTTTTTTGATTGATGCATCAAGGCCCCTATTGCTAGGTTTTCACTGAGATGATCACTTTTTTAGGAATTTTTCCAAATTTTAAGTTTTTTTCAGGATCATTTTTCACTTTTTAGATTTTTTCAGAAATTACTCTTGTCTCAAGCAAGATCACATTGGTTTTCCCCCAATGTCTAGCAAGGTAGAGGTCATTACAGATGGATCAGAAAGCTGATGGATGAGGTGAATAGACAATGATGGATGAAGAGGGTGAATGCACCCTCAAAGACAGTCTCCTCAAGATTACCCAAGCTAGGGAAAAAAAGAATATAGCAATGTAGGCTCATGGAGCGGTGCTGGATAGAATATAGGATAATGACACGATGTCATGAAAAGCATGTGGTCCAAAAGAATGGACATGTCAAGAGACTTTTGAGAAATAATTTTTCATTTTTGTTTGTTCTTCATTTAGATCAAGACCAAGGGGTCAATGTTGGATAGGATAGGATATAGCTATGATACAATCAGGATAAAGGGTCAAATGCTTAGAGATGGGCTTAGGATAAGCAAGATCACGATAGGGTGCCATGGATGAGAGCAAGTGAATAGGCTGATGGCAAGGATAATGAATGTTTGGATGCATAATGCTCATGAATAGGTTCAACCTTGTCAAGATCACTAGAAGGAACTTGGATGTTCATGGGCTAGCTGGATGTAAGATATGGTGGATGAGACAACATGGAAGGAACTTGCCCCCAAGTGAAGAGTGCAAGTAGGTGGAATTACACATGATGCTTGTTTGCCAGGTTTTCATCATGGTACTTATCCAAGGTGCCACAAGAAGTGGTTTTCACCATAGGATGGATTGATTTATCTTTACTTTTTCTACCAAGGTGCCTGTTTACCAGGTTTTCACCAAGGCACTTTTTTTTATTTCTTTTTTTTTGTACTTTTGAGTTCATGGAGGAAATGAAGCTTCATTCTCTTTAGATAGTACTCCTTGGAAAGATATATTATGATAGGCCAAGGCCATTGAAAGTATGCTCAAAGATGTTGATAGGGTGATGGTACAGAAGATGATATGGAGGATAAGGAAGATGGTAGCCAAGGATTTATGTCATGCATTGGTTAAGAGGGATGGAAGGATATGACATGGATGGATAAGAGGTAGGTGTAGGATATTGGATAGGGTATGGTGATAAGATCAACATTGACATACCCCTTGAAGGGCAGTGGACAAATGGAGGAAAAGTGGATGGAATAGCTTGAGGCTTTGATGGATGAGTGTAAATGGATCTCGGTATGCGAGGACCCAAGATGGATGAAGTATTCAAGGTAATGGATTTTAGGACACGAGGACCCAAAATAGAGTTAGAAGATGGGGGATGTTTAGCTGAAGATGAAGTGGAAGACTTTGGAAGCTTGGATGCCAACTCTGACTTTTCCTTTTTATTCAAGCCTTTTAAGAGAGACTTGGGAATCCACATAGATTTTTATTTTCTTTTTGTATCTAAGTCCTTTAGAAGAGACTGAGGAATCCGCATAGATTTTGATTTTCCTTTGCTTTTGGATGATGTAGAATGCAATTCGTCCATGATGGATTTAGGAACCCATTTTTTTTATATTATTCTTTGCTTGGACTTAGAACATAATTCTTCCATGATGGATTTAGGAACTGATATTTTCTTTGATTTTATTCTTTGCTCAGTGGACCTTTGTGGTCTCTTTATAGTCACATGTTGATTAGATGGGACATAGTGATCTTCATATGTAAGTGGATTCTTGGATTTCTGATTTCTTCGTTGCACATCCAAATTGCTTCCAAAAGACTTGGGGAGTGTGGATGAATAGGATTGATATGACCGGTTCATATGGATTGGTTGATAAGGATATTTCAAGGATGTATGTCTTTGTTGATCTTGATATGAGATAGAGTAAGTGGATGGAGGGATATAAGGACCCAATATAGATGGAAGGTTTGATGGTTTCAGCTTTGGGATATAGGGACCAAGGATGGAGTTGGAGGATAGCGAAGGATGATGCTTACATTTGAATGGAGGGATATAAGGTGTGGAAGGGATATCAAAATCTTTAGAATGAGTTGCACTGCCAAGGCTCTTCTCTTTTGGATTCATCTTTATGTCAATAGGAGCATGAACAACTTTGATATGAGCAATTTTGATAAGAGCATTTGAAGCTTGAGTGGATTCATTTTTCTGCAAGGGATTTGGAGGAACGATGTTTTCTTGAGGTGGCTATTGAGGAGCATGACAAGGAGATGGTGGGATGCTCTGATCTTGACAAGGATCTTTAGATGGTGTACAAACTTTATTTTCAATAGGCCCATTAGAGATGCCATAAATGATATCTTGATCTTGCTTGGGAGATGGATAAGATAAAGGAGATGTAAGAGTTTCTTCTTGGAAGAAATGGAATGGGATGAGAGGATCATAACGAGACTCTTGAGGTGTGTGACTTTGGTCAACTGTTGGATAAAGATGGATGGTGTCTTGATCTTGATCATTATTGATATTTGTTTCTTTACACTTTGGATTTTCCTCTTGACATGGAGCCACTTTGAAGGATAAGGTAGGAGTTTTGATCTACAAAGGGGATTCTTGACATGTTGATGGACAATAATTTATAGTAGGCATGAGAAGCTTTGAAGCATGTGGAAGCTTTAGGTCAATGATCTTTGAAGCCTGAAAAATACTTACAACCATATGCTAATTAGCTTGGATCTCTTTTAGAGATAGTCCTTGAGAGTAGACACAGTCATCATTAGGTTTAGTTCTTGATGAAGATGGTGTGGCTGGTTTTGAAACTTTAGGAGATGGAGAAATGGTGAAAGAAGTAGATGTGATCTGCGAACCATTGCTAGATATGGATTCTTCATATTGATCATGCTCAAGATTAGATGAATCATTAGGATTTTCAACTTTTATTATGCCATCATCTATGAGATCTTGGATTTTATGTTTCAACTCCATGCAAGATGAAGTTTTATGCTCATTATGTTGATGATATGCACAATAGTTACTCAAGAATCTTCATCCACATGATGTGGATTGAGGTAATGTGATGAGATCATTATCAAGAAGTTCTTCTAATACAGATTCATAAGATTTCCCCAAAAGAGTGAAGTCTCTCATGCATTTAACCCAAGGTTTTTCTTTCATGATGTTGCTAATCCCTTTGGAGGAAGACTTCGTGGTGTTTTCATAAGCTTTTAGGGATTTGGAGCCACTCACTTGATAATGATCAAATAGAAAAGGATAGATTGAGCTTGATGAGGATTTGTTGGATTGTGTATCCTTTTCCCTATTTAATTCTTGGATTTCAGATTGCATAGTTTGAAGTTGTTTTGATAAAGTTGCCATAAGAATCTCTTCTTGCGCATTGTTAGGACCATAAGGTTTAGCCCATTTGCTTTTAGAAATTGTAAGATTGGGTTGATGTGCTTGCATAGAAGATGGAAGTGGAGGTATGAAAAACTGATTGATTGACTAACATGTGCTGAGGTGATATCTAAAGTGTTGATTAAGTCCAAGACCAAAGGACAAAGGAGATAAAGTCCAACTGAAAAGGAGAAGCAATGACTCCGATCTTGAGTCAAGGTTAACGAACCTGCTCTCGCAAATTAGGATAAGGACAACGCATACAAAGATGATAAAAGTAACAAGTCACTTGGACTAGCACAATAAAATTAGATTTCAAAAGAGCAACGAGTCAGACTAGTAGTGATGATGTTGATGAAAGCACAAATTTGTGAAAATTCGGACAAAACTTTCACAGCAGAATACAAAATTGGACACCAAGTTGATAGATTTCCAGAGTTTGATAACAGATGCATAAAATCAGACAAGAGTTTGATAGTTAACACCTAGAAGTACAGATTTTGAATCTGAATGATCGATTGGATGTTTGATTTGATGTTTTAGATGAGATATGACAGACAAGTATCCAAAGTGTATAGTTTTCTAGATTGTTTGATCGTTGTTGTTATTGTTTTAGTGAACACTCACGCAAGACACATCATGGAGATTGTTTGTTATAAAAATAAAATAATAGACACACCAAAATCCTAGGATAGCCAGGGCAATATCTGTTGAATTCCCACTTGAACCAAAGTTCAACCATGCCTACTCATAGCGGACAACTTAGAAGCTTGGAGGCATGGGTTGCTCCTTATAGTGCACTCACTTTTCAGGCACACCAAGCTTCAAATCCCAAGGGTAATGACCTCCCAAGGGACTGTTGTCTCTACTAAGAGCCATGAAAGTGTGGGACGTATTAGTCGGTCTCTAATCTTCTGTGCCAATAGATAGAGGGATTTTGGTTACTAGAACAAAGTATGTAGTCAAGGCATCCGTTCAAGTGGTTATACTTGTGGTAGATTAGCTCTATTATGGAGGCCTCCCAGCCTACAAAAGTTACATTCTATAGGTTTTAATGCACCACAAGGGTACTGGGGGTGCCATAAATGTGATAGCTAAATGTGGGCCTCTGATTAAGCCATACACTTCAACATAGTCATTGCTCTTCAATCACATACAAAAATGAATATAGATTAATTCATCTTGCATGTGTGAATGAATCAACCTGTTGCCTCGTAGTAGGTAGGAGTATGAGCTTTCTCTCAGATCATCACAAGCTTAGTGACTACACCGAAGACCTAAATGAAGGATTTAAAAACTATGCTAAATGATCTAAGATAACTATGCAGATGCAGTTAATCAAAAGCTAATTAAGATTCAGTTTTAGAGCACCAATTAAAGTGTGTAAGATTGATTTTAAAACACCAATTGAAATATGCTCTAAGATTAGATTTGCATGATTAACATAAAAGTAAACAAAAATTAAAGCTAAGAATGCAAGTAAGCTAAGATGAAAATGCAGTATAATAACATTAGATAAAAAGTTAGGATCCTTTGTGAGGGAAAAGAGTTTCTCTTTTATAGAAATCTCTCTCGAATCGATGGTCAAGATCGAACAAAAAGAGTGGCTCAAATTTGATTGAAGAAGCACAATCCATGTGCAAGTGATTCGATTGGTTGAGAGAGTCAGTTGACTGAACTGACTGATCAGTTGTTTTGGAAACTTCCATATTCAGTTTTTAGTTAATTGAAATGTTTCCAAAATGATAAACAGTACAGAATTAGTTAACTGAGTGGAAGTAGATTGTTTCCATTTTGATAATCAGTCAACTAAATTTGATGATGTCATATGGGTCTTTGGACCCCTGAAATAACCATGGGTGAACCTAAGCCATCTACACATTCGACCCTCTTCTGATGACAGTCCACCTTGTTGCTGTGGGTGCAAAGCCAATCCATGCCAAGGAAAACATCATAAGGACTGAGAGGGGTGATACATAAATCAATCATGGAGGTCATGTCTCCTATCTGCAACTAACAATCTCTGACTACAAAATTAACTAATACCCTAGCACCAAATGCTAACTCCACTTCCCATTTTACCTCTTGTCTAGCTGCCACTAGCCCACATCGCTCCACTACAAATGAGGAAATAAAAGAATCAATATCTCCTGAATCAAAAAGGATAGTGATGGTACTACCTCGAATCATACTTGTTGCCTCGATCACTATGGCATGATGTTTGGCCTGGCAGTTATCAACCACTACAAAGACTCTGTGGGACTTACCCAAGTCCCCAACTGTGGCCTCAGATGCTGCTAGACGTGAACTACCACCCTGGGGATAATCCCTAGCAAAGTGACCTATGGCTCCACATGTGAAACAAGGCCCTTGGGACTGTATCTAAATGCCCTGTGATCTAGTGTGCTGCGATTCGCCTGTCCTACTA
>MU223378.1:1305118-1338099 GCA_018584345.1 Thuja plicata | reverse complement strand
TGATGTCATGTACCCCACGGTGTGAAATTTTAGTTCTGTGACCGATCTCGTGTATCATGTCCTCTGCCCTGCACCTCCTCTGTAATCAAGGCATTCTCTATGACCTCTCATAGATCCACTGGTGCTTCCATGTACACTGGTCTAGAAATAGAAGCATTCAACCCCTTAACAAAGTGGTTGACACAAAGCTTCTCATCCCTCATGTACTCTACGTAAGGTAGAAGCTCAAGAAATCTGCTCTTGTACTGAGCAAAAAATAAGATCCTTTGTTGTAGATCATGAAACTTGTCTATGCGACGCTATCTGTAGTGCTTAGAGAGGTATTGGTCCTTGAATTTATCCAAAAAAGATTCCTAGGTGAGGGTGTCAATATCCAGGTTACTCTTGAACACTTCCTGTTGCGACCATACCGAGGCTCCTCCTCTCAACAAGAGGATGGCCAATCAAGCTCGCACATTACTCTCATATGCACACAAATTGAAGCATCTCTCCAAACTCAGTAACCATGCCTCATCCTCAATCCCATCTGTGGCTCCTAAAAAGGGTGGTGGTCTGAGGCAGCGCAAATCCTTAATCTGGTCCCCCACATCCTGGGGTGCTCCTCTACCTGTCTGTGGTACAATCCCTTGTGCCAAACTTTCCATGTGAACAGATTCTCCCTCCTGGTCTACCTGCTCCTCGATACGCTGAGGAGCTGGGCTCCTAATCCATGCCCCAGCCACTCCCCCAGGCCCTGCTATCTGGTCTCCTGGTGGCAATCTATCCATAAGAATCCCTACCAGATTCTGGAGGGCATTCAATACCTCTTGATTTGGATTTTCTGGCAGAACAGGTGGAGGTTCCTGCTCCACTCTTGCCACTTCCCTAGCACCCTCTGCTTCTCGCTTATCACAAGCTGGTGTCACACGGGTACGAACCTGACCTCTCCCTCGTCGATGAGCCTGCCGAGTGGCAGGAGTCATCCTACAAGTTAAAGCAAAGTTTAAAGGCTATTTAAGGATAAACGCAATGGGTCTAAGGTTCCAAGGTTGAAACTTTCTCTGATACCAAAATGTCATGCTCGAAATTTGCATGATAAAATGCAACAATTTTTTTTTGAAAAGGGATCCAATAAGGGTTGGTGATCCAATGCCGCTATTAGGGTTGAGGGGAAATCACGACGAAAGTCAACATCCCTCATCCCTTGGGTTACAAGGGTTAAAGTACTATACAAAAATCAGTGTGTCCCTAAAGTTTATTAATACTTTGCTTCTAATCCTACTTAACATGATGATTCAAACCTAAGCCATGAATTGACCTATGTGTCAACCTAGTTCCATCGTAACAATATGTTTACAATGGTCAATACACTGGCCACATGTATTGGCCCTGTAAAAATAACAAATTAACCAAACTGAAACATTTCATTTCTTATCATAATTTCTCTAACTCATTTTATTGTTTTTAAAAAAAAAATACTATTTATTAAAATATTAAGTTTCAAACACATCCCATTAAAATGGAAACTCTAAGAATCAAATCTTTAATAACAATTTTGATAAATCTTATTTAATTTAATATTTTCTAAATCTCCACCCCGCTTTTAAAATTTAAAGGGGTAATAAGGACTTAATTATATTAATGCCTAGGAAATAAATTAAATAACAAACCTATAATTTTCATATTTACCTAGCCATCCTTTAGATTAAATCTTAAGGTTAGAAGGCCTTTGAAAATTTAAACTAAAAGGATTAAAGTTTTCTCATGTTTAAATAAAATCATCCTCCATTAAAAAAAAAACACTACACTCTCTTATTAAATTTAATTAATATTCTCTATTTGAATCTTATTATTTAAAATCTGTATGAATTGCTATATTAAAATAACCACCCATTTAATTCTTTTCCCATTAAATTTTTTTACTAATATAAGGATTTATAAATCTACGACTCTTATTCTATAAAAAATAATTCCTAACATATAGATTTAAAACAATTAAAGTAAGTAACCAGATGTGAAAGGAAGAGAAGAGATTAAAAAGAATTAAAATCACCTTCCCTTTAGAGGATCCCTAACCCTAATTCAAAATTAGGGTTATGACTCTAATATAAGTCCCAAAAGAACTCTCTATCCCTTTTATTTTCTACTCTAAAAGTTTGCTAACCCTAGTTTTTCTGAGGTTGAATATCCTATTGCAGGACTATTGCAGGGTGAAGGCAACCATGGCATAGATGGAAGAAGAGCACATATATTCACAAATATATATATGCAAATATACAGTGTATATATATATATTTGTAAATATATATGCATAAAATAAGGTGAGGTTTTACTGTCGCATGGCGACTGCAGCAAGGGTAGCTTGTTGCATGTCGGCCGCTCACGCAGGGCACATGGCGGCATCGCACATGGCGGGGAGAAAGGGTTTGGGGGGGTGTGCGTGTGGTGGCGGCAACTAGCACGGGTGGTGGAGAGCCCACGGCTCACCCACCCTCCCCCTTACACAGAGCGGGTGGGGAGAAAGCCCGCGGGGTGCAGGTTGGGGCCACGCCCAACCCCACCCCCATTTGTATTGTTTTATTTTATTTTCTTTTAAAAATTAATTTTTTTCTTTCTTTAGTTTACATTATAGTTTGTTTAATTAGTTTTTTATTTTATTTTAAAATATATTTGTTTTATATGATATATACATATATATATATATGTAAATGTATATCTATAAAAGTTTCAGATATTATATATATATATATATAGTTTTAGATATCTATTATATATATTTATATACATATATTTCTATGTATATATAGACATGTAATTGTATATATATTTATATATACACTTGCTGTATAAATAAATATACAACAACCACAGATTTTTATTCTTCTCAGAAAACCTATTGTAGTTATGTTTTCCATATCTTTTACTTGCATCTATAATGTACATGTGAGCTATAATTTTAAAAATATGTGTAAACAAGTCTGCATATACATATACAAATGTATAGAGTTCATATGTTTTATCTAATGATTCATGAGACTATGCTTACTGCACTCAGGTTCTCTAAAAGCATTATTTATGATATGTGAATATGTATATTTTTTTTGTGTAATTATTTCCCATAATCTTTCTAACTGCAAATTTAAATCTTAAACTGAAATAATACAGAAAGGGAACTATTTAAACTTCTCTATTTCTGCAATATAAATTGCTGATATTTATCATTTTCTTCATACTGTGCAAGGTAAGAATAAATTCTATTATGTTTGCAACTAACTTTAGTTCAACTAAGTTTATTTCCCTATACCTTTACTTAATAAGAACAATGTAGCAATATAATTTTCAGGATAAAATAAATGACAAATTTCTTTATAGCTATATGATTTATGATATGTCTAAGGAAGACTCAGGCAGGCTAAGTTTATTAAACAAAATTTGCATATACATAAAAGAAATATAATACAATGCATTTAGGCCATGGAAATAACACAAAACTTCATAATTAAGAAAATGACTTAAAATGAAGGTATTAGCATCCTAATTCTCCCTTTCATTCAAACATAAAACATCCCTAAAATTCTGCTAAGATACATAGGTAATAACCTTACTCAAATACAGTAATCAAATCTAGAATTCACATAAGGGAAACATTTAATTTCTTTAATAAATACACAGTAGTACAATAATGTGTTTTGCTGCACATAAAATTATAATTTTTCTGTAATTATCTTTCTACATAGTTTTATAAGCTATTATCCAGATTTATCAAATATCGAGTTTTAGCCCTATGGCTTTTGAGAAGAACCAATAGATTTACAATCACATCTTAACACCAAACTGAATTCTTCATTTCCAGCTTGAACATAAACCAACTAGGTAGAGCATACAACACTCCATTTCTAGCTTGAAGCTTAATCCACTATGTAGAGCACACAACAAATAAATCTGCAACATCATAAGTAATAGGAATATCCCGTGGGAGCTCACCTCCCAACCTAGGCCTCTAATGAGGCCACCCCTGAGCTAGGGGAAGCAAGAAGGGTAGGGTCAAAATCAAGCAACCATACACAAAGTGAACAAGAAAACAACATAAACTCCCATCCAAGTTTTAAACACAATTGGGTCAAATATGGACTCAATTTATGGGTGAAGGTGGAAATACACATGAAGGAGATTGCCAAGCAAGATAGCCTCAATTACGCTCAAATATACTCATTCCTTCTCAAGGCTTCATACTTCAATCCAAGAGCACCCATACACAACCAATATTCCATTTTCACCCCCCAAGATAAATTTACAAAATAGCATTGGCAACATGGAGCCCATAACATCCATGACATCCCTCTTCTTCCCAAGAAGAGACTCTCAACTAACATTGTTTCCCAACTATGCCCTTCACCCACAATTGACTATCTCCCCCCCCCCCCAAGGGAAAGATAAGTCAATTCACTCCCAAGAACAACAACAACAAACATCAATAAAGAACAAAGAAGAAATATCTTTCAACAAAACATAATAGCTCAACCATAATTGAACAAACATGAAGTATGAAAATTAAGTGAATTTCAACAAGAAACTAACAAACATGAAAGCAATAAACACACACATGGATATATGAGTACCAAAATTACTCTAAGCAATGGATGATGTTGTTGGGATGACCCTTTGTGAAGCTAGCTCTTCTTCCCTTCCCTTTCTCAACTAGCCAAATCTCTGAAGCAAAAATCTACAAGTCTCTAAAAATGGAGAGTGGGAAATCAACCCCAACTCTCCACTCTCTTTCCCCAAAAAGGCTCTCTCTCTCCCACTCCACCTCTTTCCTCCCAAGAAGATAGAGGCATGTGTCATTTCTTTAAACATATGTCAAACTACATGCATGGAAGGAACTCCACTATCTTGGAGAAAGTGAGGGTCCTTTCCCCTTCCCCCAATTTTCGCCACTATCCTAGAAAGGCAATTTAGAAGGCCTAGTAAAGAGGTTTTGGCACTCAGAACAATGAAAAACAACCCCCAACACATAGTACTACATAAAAACTAGATAATCTTAACTCTAACTACCTCAAAGGACTAAATATAACCCTCCAAAAACCCCCTCAAAGTTTGCATTCGAATTTCTAGAATAGCACTCATGACTTGGGTTATCAAGACAAACTTACCTCACATGGTAACACTACAAACTAGCCTAGGGTAAAAATTAACTTAAAAAAATACATAGGCATGCCATGTCACAACATGTGTCATTTGACACTACAAAAACACCTCACCTTTACAACATGTCTTGCCTATAAAAGAATTAGAAAAATAGAAAGGAAATTAATTTACAATCATGCAATATCACATTTACAAAATATATAACATTTACAATTTGGTTATTACCCCTTTAGGGCTAACTTTGGCTTCACAAGGATATTCACATTTTAGCCCAAACTTGTTTCCCCAATTTTGAAACCATGGTTATTCCTCCTGCACACTTGAACAGCGCATCGGTAGTCCAAGAATGAAAAACATATATTCATGATGTTTCACATTATAATATATTCCTTTAACCAAAGTTAATACATTCCTATTTATAAAAATAGATCAATCATGAACATTTAACTGATAATTCTTATTACAAATGCAAGTCTCTTATCTAACCTACCAATATAAAGCATTTGCAAAATTTAAACCAAATATCACATTTACATGTCATAAGATCATAATGCAATATCGAACAAAATGAAAATAGTTAAATTATGTCATCAAGGACTGAGAATCATATATATAAATACATCTAAGCATCATCAAAATAGAGTCAATATCATAAGATATCTATACTATAAAAGGTCTAAAATGAAATGTATCAAAATAAATGTATCCTCGAGATAAATATGATATAACGGTATCAGCTCTGAAATGGATGGTCGGGGTAGGACCTCACAAATTTGCAAGCCAGTATTTGGTGACGGTTGGGCAGGAGAATCTACTATGATTTCTTCATGGTTGATGAGGTCTTGGATGTAATTCTTCAACTTAATGCACTTTATGGTGGTGTTTCCTTTAACATGATGATAGTCACAATATTCTTTGTCTTTGTACCATGTAGGTTTTGGTACTGATTCGTCAAAAGGTTGTGTTTTTGGGTATACAATTAGATTGGCCTTAGCCATTCTATGGAAGATGACATCTGTGGATTCACCCAAAGGGGTGAATATGTGTTTTTGTGTATTTTGGGTTTGAGGTTTTATTTGTCCATGCGAGACTGATATGACATTCGTTTGGTTTACGGGAGTTTGTAGTTAGGCTGATAATGTGTTCCAAGAGGAGGATATGTTGTTGCGGCCTATTGGTATTTGTTTTTCTAGTATGTGGGTTGTTGATATACATGCGTGGGAGATTTTGGACTAGCTACAACGATTTGGACGTGTTTGGTATCGGTAGCACCGTCAGTCATAGCACTCTTATTCTTGTTCCAATAATGGGACTGATCATTATTAGGTTTGTTGTGCCGAGTTTCTTTGTACAAATTGATGGTTCCATCGTATATGAGATCCTTTAAGAGGTCCATTCATTTGCCTCTGATTTCTTGGTATGTTTGCATACAGTTCATGCATATATGGTGTGCTAGTTTGGGATGAAGATTTTTGATGAATATATTTATCAAATCTTTGTCGGGAGGTTGGTATGACAATATTGTGGTTAGGCCTTGCCACCTCTGAAGGTAGTCTACCATGCTTTTGCCTCCTTTTTTCTTGGAGTTGCACATATCTAGGAAAGATAGTTCATTCTTGATGTGATGTGCATGCTGGGCTACGAACATTTTTAGACAATTTTGCAAATGTTGTGATAGTGTCATAGAGGATTTTGTAGAACCACTCAAGAGTTGTCTATCCCAGGCTCTTTGGGAAGAGTTACATGAGAAAGTTATCATTGCATGCTACCTCTTGGCATGCCATGTAAAATTATTTAACGTGGCTGATAGGATCTCCGTTTTCCCTAGATTTGTCAAATTTGGGAGTCTCAAAGTGTTTGGGGAAGGGTGTGGTTGTGATGGATTGATCAAAGGGATAGGGACACACTTCCTCAAATTTGAAGTTCTTTATTTTGGTCCCTTCTCGGAGCTCTCTAAGAGCGTTCTTCATTTCTTCCCATTCTTGGTTGACAAGTGGTGGAGTAGATGCCCCCAGTGCATTAGAGTTGGGCACCTGATATGGGTCAAATATAGCTGACGAGTATGGATGATTATGTGGGGGATATTGAGGTGTGGGATAAGAGGATTGGTTGTAAGTGGGTTGTGAAGGAGGAAACCCTTGTTGGGTGAGGTATTGTTGGGGGATTGAAGGTAAAGTCTATTGTGGTTGGGATGGTTGCTGATAGAAGGGGTGTGCTTTTTGTGGTATCAGATACGTTGGGTGAGCCTGGGTCAGACCCCCATAAGATGGTTGTGTGACAACACTATTATGTGTGGGATGTGTGAGCTATGGGTAAATTCCCCCAGTAGAAAGAGTGAGGTGTTGATACGAGAGGGGATGTCTGGTTGTTGAGGAGGTGGGATGGTTTGCGATGTTGCGAATGGAGGCATTTACAAATAATTGGTGTAGGTGGGTTGTTATTGTTTAATGGGTTTCACAATAGGATGCGTGATGATGAAGGGGTTGAGGAATAGTTGTTGCATTTGGGAAGTGGTAGGGTTTGTGATATTTGAATGCGTTGTTATCCCAAGCACTTTGATATAGGAGCATCTGGGTTGCCTTGCTATCCTGCTAATCTTTGTTCATTTTTCTAGTAAGTTTTGAGTTGTAGTTCTTTTTGAGTTGCAATATATGTCGAGCTATCCAGTGTTGGTCGAGTTCCTATTAGTGTCGAGCTGTCCAGAGTTGGTCGGGCATTCGTTCTGTGCTGAGTGAACCTGATGCTAAGTTCTTCTTAACTGAGCTTATCTGTGATTGGTTCTTGTTGGGGCCGACTTATGTATTTAATTTATGGTTGTGCATTTAATATTTAGATCTTGTCTTGGGATGTGTGTAGATTGTTGATGGTCAACCTTCCATCTTTGTAAGTTGCTTTGGAAAGTATAATATGGATGTGTAGGAGTAGGTTTGGAGGAGCTGGTAGAGCAAGTAGCAGAAGATGATATGAGAAGTTAGAAGATAGAATTGTTTGGATTTTGTAAATATTGTTGGCCGTAACTCGGAAGGCCTCACAACCGGGCATGTATGCTGTAATTGCATGAATCAATAAAACATATGTTGTTGCTCATTCTCTCCTTGGTGTTTTTCTCTATGTTGTTTGCTTCTGTTGTGTTTACTCATAGGGTGGCTGGATAGTTAGGTGCGCCTTTGGCCCTGCCTCCTATTCTCCTTGCACCAGGTGGTATAAGAGCCATGTTCATCCTTATTGTATTAGATCATGTAGAACCTTAAGTTGAATTTGGTTGCAGGGTGACAAATATGTGGTGACCTATAACTTGTAGAGGGTTACAATCTTGCAGGAACCGTTAAGATGGTTCGAGAAAGAGGAATTGTTGATAATACAATAATGGACATGTTGAGACAAATTGAAACTATATTAGATGCTATGGAGACAGCCTAGAGTAGAGGAGTGCATCTTGATGATAAAGTAGTGGAACCAAATCCAAAACCCGAGGAAGATCAAGATGAGGAAATATTGTTGAGAGTATTGTCTAGGGAACATTCAAAGCCTGTTGTTGAAGTTGTTCCTTATGATGGAAAGTTGGATACTAATGTTGTTTTGGATTTGATCTCTAATATGGTGAATTTCTTTGAGTTTGAAATCACTCTTGATAATAAGAAGGTGAAAATTATAATCACTAGGTTGAAATGTCATGCCTCACTATGGTGGGAGCATTTGCAAACTGATAGACAAAGAAGATGAAAAGAAAAGATCACAACCTGGTTGAAAATGGTGAAAAAGGTGAAGAAGAAGTTCCTTCCCACTGATTACCAGGTTGTCTTGTTGAGGAAGATGCAGAACCTTAGACAAAAGGACATGACTATGAAGGAATACACTGAGGAATTCTACAGTTTGGACATCAGATCTGGACATGTGGATGATGAGGTTGAGAAAGTTGCAATATACCTGAATGGATTGAGATCTGGAATCCAAGATGAGATAATTTTTGTGAAATTGGATAGTGTGGAAGAAGCATATCAATATGACTTGAAAGCTGAGGAGATATTGACAAATAAGTATGAACAAAGACATAGAGGTCGAGGTGGTAGATTCCAGAGAGGCAGAGGTAGATCCTATGGTGAAGGTGGTAGATCTGATAATTTTGCACAAGATAAGGGAAAATATGAGTGGAAAATTGATGATAAAAGAAAGACCGAGTGGAAAGGTGGTAGTTTTTACTGAGGAGGTACTAGTTCCTACCAAGGTAGAGGTAGAGGTGATTTTAGTGGTAAATGTCTCAAATGTGGCAAAGAAGGGCATAGATAATTTGAGTGTAGATACTCTGATGGAAATGGACAAAATCATAGAAATATTGTGGTGCAAGAGGATATTGAGGATTTCCCAAGTAGACATGAGGCTAGAGAAAACCTGGTGGTAAGGAGAGCTTTGTGTAATAACCGAGTAGATGAAGAACTTGTTCCAAGGAGAAGTCTTTTCAAGACCAGATGTAAGATGGCAGGAAAATGTTGCAAAGTTATTGTTGATAGTGGAAGTTCATCGAATTTGGCATTAGAGAGAATAAGTATTTCATGGATCTCAATTTTCTCTGGTATTTCATGTTGCCAACCATATCCAACAATTCCTAAGTTGATCTCCTGCCTCTCATTTTATTCCCCTCTTGTATTGATCTTCGGATACTTTGATTTTGTTTGTGAAATTGTCCTCTTTTCCAAGATACCTTCCCCATCTATAACTCCCAAGATATATTCTTCTTTAGAAGGATGAACCAACCCATCACCCTCAATCCATTCTTTCTCTTTTCTGGGATTCTTTTCTCTTATCAAATACATGTGGATATCCTTGAATTGAATAAATTTATGTCTTTCATCCTTTTCTTTGACAAGAAGTTTGAGATCATCCAGTGACTCAAAACTACTTCCATCCAAAAATTCCTTAGCCATCTTCTCTTTATCACACTTTACCTTTAAAAAATCCTCCCTTTAATTCTCCGGGAGCACTCCAAAACCTTCCTCTTGATTCTGACTCCCACTTGCCTCTCCCTCGACCACTTGAATCTCTTCTTCTTTTCCAGACACAATATCATGTCTAGGATGCCCACATTCCTTCTCCTTAGGAACTAGACTCTCTTTCTGAAATAATAAAGGTTCCATAATGCTATTCATGGTCTATTGAGCTTGTAATCTTTCCCCTCCTCCACTAACAAAATCCTCTTTTTGAACTTCTTGATTTAACACAAACTCTTCTATATCCAAAGGTGCCTCCAAGCTTGCTACTGTAACTGCCACATCTTGATCACCTTTATTAATCACGTCCAAAGGTGCTAGCTTTGATTCCATAATATTTTGTTCTAAAACTTTACCTTTCTTATCAATCTTACATTCCTCTGACTAATGTCCTCAAGATTTACATTTCTTACATTGCCCAATGGTCTCTTCAACTTCTATCTCCTACCACCAAATTCCTTCACTAGTCTGTATTTCCATAGAATGAGGTAAAGGTGGATTAGGTTTCCATGCAATACAAATCCTTGCATACATACTAAAGTCATTTTTTCTCAATCGCTTCATCAAATTTAAAAAAAATTCCAAGCTTATTTCCTATGATTTTCAAAGTCTCTTCATTCCAATATTCATGGGGCAGATTATAGAGTCTTACCCATATTAGAACCTCCTCTATTGCAACTTTCTTAGGGTTAAATTTTGGGGACGATTCCTTGATATACAAGCCAATAACCCCTATCAAAAAAGGGTTATTATACATCACCCACTTCTTTCCTCTTGTATAAAGAGTGATCACCAAGAAGAATCCATTCATAAGGGTATTCAAAACAAAATTCTTACCCCAATTCTCATCCCATCATGAGTAGCTGAGTATCCTAACAGGCTACTAATAGCTTCAATGGAGGCATTCTAAAATTAGTTTATTGAATACACTTCAAAGAGAGGTATAATTGTCAATCTTAACAACACCGAATTCAATCTTAAAATTAGTTTATTTGAATCATTATGGACGATCAAATAAAGTTGCGAGTAAAGAAACAACTAGTTGTTTCGTTATGCGAGTGATTTATTTCCAATATATTTTTTTGCAACTAGACCAGAATGAAGCTAGACTAATCCTTTTTGAGATTGGTGACTGCCATTTCAATTTGACACGCATGGTAATGTGGTTCTATGTTTAATTTCTTAGTTTCTTCTCTATATTTAATAGAAGAGATTTCTTAGTTTCTGCGCTAAGTATGTTTCCTTGTTTTAGAAAGAGAAATAAAATTGGGCCATTCATTTGTATAATTGATTGAAGGAAACTAAATAATTCATTCTCTTTATCTATAAATTATTTTGGTAACCAATAATTGAGCTCTATTGCTTGGTTGACCAATTGTCTTTGTTATAAATTGAAACTGAACTTTTTTTTGGGACACAATTTATAATGATTGTTCATAGTATTTGGTTAATCGGTTTGCAGGTTTGAAATTGAGAAACCATCACTTATGGGAGAAGATTTTTATGCAATTATTTGAAATCCTCATTTAAATTTGGTGAGTGCTCAAATACCTTTGTGGGAAACAAAAAAAAAACTATTAAATTAAAAAAAAAGTATAATATATGAAAGTAGAGGTAAAGATTTGCATTGGCCTTGTAGCATTTTGTTTGGAATATTTGTTTTTAAAATTTTGAAAATGTTTTGTAGATTCAATTTCTTGTCATTTTTGTTTCTTGATGGATTGTTTGGTAACAGAGTGGATCAAACATATGACTATCTATAAATATTTGGAAGAGCAAAATAAATGAAGTGTACAATCACAAATTGAACAAAAGAAGAATGCCAAATTTATAGTGGTTTGACAATTACCTACATCCACTCTTGAAGTAGGGGAATTATCTTATTAATCACTGTTGATAGTCAATACAATACACATAAACTTTTAAATATAATTACAACTTCAAATGACCATTGCATATCCCTTAAGGAAGCTGAAAATGCAAAAGTAATTGGAGGGAAACATAGTTTAGTTGTTGGGTTTCATACACTCAACAATCTCCCACTTGAAGTCCAGCAACTATTGGAACAAAGACATTCCCCCACTTTGATCCTGTTATCACATCTTGACAAGGCCAATAGAAGCTCAACAAATCTCAAACTTCTCTCATGGAACAATCTTCATCAAAGAATAAAATATATTTTTCTTGGTTTCAGTCTTCTCCACTTGGAGCTTTCTGTCTCCAATTGCATGTCAAATGTAATGATGGAATAAGTCAATATGTTTAGAATAATGCTAAGATGTTTGATGCTTAGCCATAAAAATGTTGTTGCTACTGTCACAAAACATAGAAAAAACATATTCCTTCAAGTCCAATTATTTGAAATAAAGTTGCAAGCATACTATCTCCCTTTCTCCTTTAGAGAGAGCCATGTATTTAGCCTTTGTAGAAGAAAGATAAACTTAATGTTGCAATTTGGAACCCCAACTGATAGCTATCCCAACAAAGGTGAAAACATAACCAGTAGTATACCTTCATTTTTCTAAATCCCCCCGAGATCAGAATCTACAAATCCTTGCAATTGTGCCTTATCCTTTCCAAAACACAAACCAAAATCAGATTACCTTTTAAATACCTTAAGATCCATTTGACCACCTCCTAATGAGGTTTACTAGGATTGCTCATAAATTTTCTTACCGCTCCTACTGCATGAGCGATATTTGGTCAAGAAGAAATTATGACATACATAATACTCCCAACTGTATATGTATAAGGAACACATTTCATAAATTCTTGATCCTCTTTTGTTTGAAGACACATTGTAGAAGATAAAAAAAATGAGAAGCTAAAGGAGTGCTAACAGTCTTAGCTCTCGACATACAAAATCTTTCCAACACCTTTTCAATGTATTGTTTTTGTGATAACCAAATTTGTCTCTTGTTCCTATATTGATAAATAGTCATTCCAATAAATATTTTGGTTGCCCATAAATATTTCATTGAAAATTTGTTAGCTAATTAATTCTTAAGTTCATGAACAATCCTCATGATAGTGTCAGTCACTAACATCTCATCCACATGAAGTAGAAGTATAAAACATTCACCATTAGACAACCATTTAAAATAGATGCATGAGTCAACTTCAGAGCATACAAACTTATGCTCAGTCACAAATTGGTCAAATTTAAGATACCATTACCTTGGGAATTGCTTACGCCCATACAAGCTCTACCTTAATCTACAAAAAATATGTTCTTGAACCTATTTGACAAACCCTTCAATCTACTCCATAAACAATTACTCATCATCATCTCCATGTAAAAAGGTCGTCTTAACATCTAACTATTCAAGCTCGAGATCCCATGCTGCTACCAAGCCTAAAACAATTCGAATTGTAGTCATTTTCACAACTAGGGAAATTTTTTTTC
The DNA here is from genome assembly GCA_018584345.1 of Thuja plicata. Lineage (NCBI taxonomy): Eukaryota > Viridiplantae > Streptophyta > Pinopsida > Cupressales > Cupressaceae > Thuja > Thuja plicata. The sequence continues at coordinate 1,324,581 of MU223378.1, read as the reverse complement.
ATCAAAATTGATTCCTTTTTGTTGAGCATATCCCTTGACAACTAGTTTCGCACGATATCATTTCCTACCTCCATCTTGTTCTTTCAATTTGTAAACCCACTTATTCTTCAATGGTTTTTGTTGTCATAAAATTTTGCACTCTTTCTTAGATGGTGGTTAGTGACCTAGGAAACCTTATGAAACATGGAAATAATCTCATAGAAACGCCTCCCATTTCCCCCCGTATCATGACAATTGAACCCCTTCACCCTCATTTTTCCATCTCAATCAAAGCTACAACCTAGTGTTGCCCCATGTTTCCCTGCTCAATCTTTAAGGCGACTCAAAAACCTTATAACCAATCTAAGATTTAGAGAACTCTTTGACCTTAGAGAACTCTTTGACCATATAGACAATCTAGGCTTTAATTTTGTAGGCCTAGGTCTAACTTTTGATTATGTTCATAATCCATATCTGAGTCCAAATTTTGGGGGATATTCTTTTATCCAACTCTATATGGTTAGTTGGTTTAAGGACTTGGCTGAAATCAAGGAGTAGTGGGGGTGTCATAAACAAGTATTTGAGATGGTAAATGAGGTATTCCATATATGTAACAAGGCCTAGAAAATATATTATGAGGAGGACCTTGCAAGAAGGACAATTGTAGTTGAGGAGGAGACACAACTTGATCTTTCTCAAATGCATATATCTGAAGCACAAGAAGCTCCTAGACAAAAATTTGCTAGCTTCAGAAAAAGAAATCTCCCTCCACTAAAATAATCTACACAAGAGATAGAGGCCCTCTCACCTACCACATTTCCAAATCCACCATCTGAAGAAGAGCCATCCAAACCTAAGTTTTCTAGCTTCAGAAGGAGTGAGCCTCCCAAGATTTCCATTTCAAGCTGCAAGTATCCTCATCCTACACCTCAGACACGTCCTAGGATTGATGTTTGTGAGCCTTAATTTGATTATTGTCCCTTATTCATTGATTGTGGGGAGGAATTAGTGCTACATCAAGTGGTGAAGGAGGAAACAAAGCCAAGGTTGCATCACGTAGAGAAGGTACACTATGTTGCTTATGAGCCATCACGTACTCTAGAGGGAGAATTTTTTTTCAAAAAATGGAGACCCAAAGGAGGAATTATGATGCAAAGTTTACAAGGTTGATGGAGGTCCATAAAAGAGAACATGAAGAGATCCTTGCAAGGGAGTTGGATTCCATTACTTCTAGGTGGTGCCATTACTATAAAGGGGTTTCAATATGATTTTTTAAGCCACTCCATAGTCATTATGCTTGAAGATGATTCTCAAAGAAGATGTTGCATACCAATACAATACAACATGAGGGATTCTTGAAGTCATAGTTATTTTTGGAGGCAACATTTGTGGTTATAGAACATTCATGGTGGCCTCTTCCCATGATTTATAGGATTAGGTTTCTTCCGATCTTTTTTTTTGGTCACTTCTTGAGTGTCAATTTGCTTCTGTGATTTGTTGGTTGAGATCAAATTTCTTCTGGTCTTTTCCCAAGTAGAGTTTGAACTCCAATATCTTACTCAGAGTTATGTCTACTCTTTAAAAGGCAATCTGGTACATTTTATAAAGGGTTCTTCTCTATTTTCACTTGTAGCACCATTATGCTCTGCAATTGTATTTTCCTTTTACCATATGTTAATAAAATATTTATTTTCTACCTTATCTTGCCATTCAGTTATCTTATGCAAGTTTCTTGCCTGGTGTTGAATGTTTCTCTTTTATTCTTCTAATTTGTATGTTGTATCAAATGTTCTTATGGGTGTTTCATCATGAAAGTTATTTCTTTTGCATCATTTCATTAGTTCTGGTCCATGTATGGTTTCTGAAAGGTAGAATAGAGTCAAGGTATGTGTAGATTATATTTTATTAATATTATGTGTATTATAGGCAGAGATAGTAGTCGAAGACCAATCTGGTGTATCACCATTTCCCTTTCAACATCTCCTTCTCCCTTTTCCTTAAAAGAAGTAGTTTTAGGTGCACCCAGATTGTAAAGGAAGCCTCCCTTCTCTAGAAATTCAATCGCATTGATTAAGTCCCACATTGATAGAATGTTTCCATTTTTCACAAGGTTGCTCACCACCATATAGGCAAGGGTGCATAATTTTGTATCAATATTTTCCTATTAGGTGAAATAAATACCAAATCCCAGGTGTGGTTTGAAATTAATGAATCCGTCTCTTCACACATTGCATCCTGTCATTCGTGAAAATTAACATCCTTCATAGTATCTTTGAAATTCAATGGCTCTGTTTGATGAAAAATCAACACTGTGGGCTTTGCCTCTTTAGCAAACAATAACTCATAATCATAAAATTTTGAAGGAAATTTCCTCGATTTAGAAGACCTTCTCAATTTAGAAATTTGTTTAGACTTAGTGTTGTTACCAGACCGCTCTTGCAAGTGGACATCAAAATTATTTTCCCCCTCTCTAGTATTAGAACTTCTATGTACACCCCAATTACCAGTACCTTTATGCATACCCAAACTCCAAGTATTTGTCCCCTATTGCATGGGGCTTGGATCTTCTATTCGCGGGGAAACACTATCATCGTATGCAGACTGGGGTTGTTTATTTGTCATAGATATGGGATGCAATCCAGTCAACCGACCTAGTAATCATTGACAACCAACAATGGAATGTTTCTCCTTACTATTATAGTCAATGGCAGGAAAGTCCAGATAATAACTTGATCGATGAGAAAGGTATCTATTTTCATGTTCCTCTCCAAAATCAAAACCGTGACTTAGTGTGGTCCACATCAGCATGAGACCCATGATGAAAAGCACATGAGGTATTTATCATATCACCGCCAAAGGCATGGGCTGAGAATGGGCAGTTTGAGTTGTAAATACGAGCCTAAGCTAATGGAAACCATTCTAAGGAGTTTGTGGGAGAGTGTTGAAAAATTTCTGTCACCTGTGCAGTATTATCATTCTATCGTATAGGCAATACTTGACCAAATTTGTTTCAAATTTCCATTTGTTGAATACCAATGACATTATTATCACTTGAAGTTACAACGAAAAAAGAAGATGGTGAAGGGACAGGAGTAGGGGATAAAAAAGAGGTGGGTAAAATGAGATTTGCAAGGGGCACTTTCTAGAAATTACCACCAGGTGATTCTTGTGAATTATTATTTCCAAATTTTGATAAGGGCATATACTCTTTTGATTGTGTTGGTTGATTTAAGTTGCAATTTTTTTTTCATTGAAGACAAAATATTGGATTTGAATGATCTTCTTATCAATTGGATTCCAAACTCAAAACTCATATTGATCTTCACCATATCCCATAAAAATGCACTTCTACGATTTGGGGTCCAGCTTGGTCATGTTTTCTTTAGGGACATGAGCAAAGGCTTCATATTCGAAGACTCATAGATGTGCATAAGAGATTCTCTTTCCCTTTCATTCCTCTTATAGAATATTGAAATCCAAGCGAGATGAAGGACTCTAGTTGAGTAAATACACTGTTGTATTACATGCCTCATCCCAAAATTCTTTTCCCAATTCGGCAATAGAGAACATACACCGAGCTCTCTCAAGAATTGTCTAGTTTATCCTCTTAACTGCCCCATTCTCTAAAGGAGTAAAGGGGATGATTTTAATTCTATAAATACCAGTATTTGTGCAAAATTTATCAAATTCTAATTAACAAAACTCGCCATCATTATCTGTTTGCAAAAATTTAATCTTATGCCCAATATGATTCTCAACTAGAGCCTTAAACAAATTAAATTTAGAAAACCATTCTAATTTTCTATTGAGCATATAAATCCACATCTTTCTAGTACAATCATCAATAAATGTAACAAAATAATTAGCACCTCTGATAGAGGTTACCTCAGTAGGTCCAAAGACATCCAAATAAACAAGCTCCAAAGGTGTGCTCTTCTTCTTACGACTAGTCTTCAAGAAGCTGACACGCTTCTATTTTCCTTAAATACAATGCTCAAAAATATCTAAATCAATAAAGTTTGGACCTATTAATTGTTCCCTTTTGAGAATAACATCAAGTCAATTCTTACTCATGTATCTGAGCCTTTGATGCCAAAGCTCTGAGTTATTGTCCACAAATCTCATAATAGCTTCCACTTCACCAATATTCTCTAAAGTATATAAACTACAAACTTTATTTCCCATGTAAATAACTATGAAGTCATTGGTTACTTTCCAAGCATCCACAAAGAAGAAATTATTGAACCCTAATGTGTAGAGTTGACTCACACAAATTAAATTTCTCTTTAGTTTGGGAATATGGTGAACATCTTTTAACAATAATTTGCTCCCTCCTTTTAATGGAATCAAAATATCTCCTTTACCGATAATTTCACAAGCTTTGTTGTCACCTAAAAATACTCTTCAAAACTGACCTTCATGGTAGTTTGTGAAACACTATGTACATGAAGTAGCTAGCAAGAAAAGAGGCTTTGAAATATATAACCCAATAATATGAAGTAGTTTCACTTATTGATAATATCAAAATACTATCATCTTTGATGTAAGTTTTATTTGCTTCATTGTCTGACACTCTTTCCTGTACCTTTTTGTAGTTCCGATAATCCTTTTTTATGTGACCCAATTTTCCACAAACCAACATTCACCATTTTTGCCTCTGGATTTTGATCTTCTAGCAGATTGATTTCTTCTTCTATTATTATTATGTTTGCTCCTAGATTGAGGCCTTCCCCTACTAACACTCATATCCATCAAGACTTCACTGGAAGGGGGTTCTTGATTCTTCCATTTCATATCTTCACTAAGAAGAGTAGAAACAACATCATCGAAAACCAATTTATTTTTTTCCAGATATCGAAGTTCTAATTGTTATCAAAACTCCATCCTAGATGGTTGGTAAAGAACAAAATAATATGATAACTTTTTTCTCATCATCTTGAGTCATACCCATCAAATTTGCTTGGTTGATAAGGGTATTAAATTCATTGAGGTGATTCTCCTGATCCCTCCTTCCTTCGTCTTCAATTTATATTCCTTTTTTATGATAAACACTCTATTTTCCTTTGATACCATTATATACATGGTTGCAAATTTATCACATAGATCCTTTTTTGTCTTCTCAGTTGTGACATTGTAAATAACATTACTGGACAACAAAAGGAATATTGTTTCCCTTGCCTTCTTTTCCATATTTTCTCAATATTCATCCGTCATCAAATTTGGTTTCTTCAATTTCCCCTATATAGAAAGTGAAAGATATTGCTTAATTTGAAGTGATTCCATTTGCACCTTCCACAATCCAAAATTCTGACCTGATAATTTATCTATTGACGCCTCCTCCATAATTCTAAAAATTGTTCACCAAATTCCCAGTCAGCTATACTTCCAAGCTCTAATACCAATTGAAAATTTTTGGAAGACTGAAAGAAGTGAAGTGTGCAATCATAAGAATAACAAAAATAGAACAAAATAAGAACACCAAATTTATAGTGGTTTGACAATTGCCTACATCCACTCTTGAAGCAGGAGAAATATCTTATTAATCACTATTGAAAGTCAATATAATACACAATTTTTAAACATAAATACAACTTCAAATGAACATTGCATATCCCTCAAGGAAGCTGAACAAGCAGAAGTAATTGGAGGGAAACATAGTTTAACCATTGGGTTTCATACACCCAAATCTACTGTAGTGTACGGACTTGAAAAAATTATTGTCAAAGGGACATAAGTTGGGGTTGTTTGTGTAGGTTCTTCCCATTTGGATCCACTTCTAAATCAGAGTGAGATGATTTATTTAAACCTAATGATTATTTTTTTAATGCATGTTCTGTTTGGGTAGGTGCATAGTGCCTTGAATTCCATACTTTCAAGAAAATATTCAATAATATGTTGTAGACACTAAAAAATGGTTCACACCTCTAGCCCCCCTTTTTAACATGTCTTCTATATTGTGTGTTTGGTATTTATCATTCACCGATATTGTGTCATTCTTCTATTAATTAAATAATGAAAACTATTTAATTAATTACTAATTTTTGTCCCTAATTGTCATCATATTCTGATTGATTTGTCCTCTTGATCATGTCTAATAATGTCAATTTTCATCATCAATAATTTTAATCGTGTCAATAAATTTCATCTTCTATAGGGTAAATAATCATTAATTTATTCCCTATTCCTAAGTCATAACCTATGATAAATAAATAAACTTTATTTATCCCGATGTTCCCCCTTTCCACATAATTAATTAATTGTCTAATTTCAAATTTGGGATTTTTTTTTTTTAAAAGGTGGCAAAGCCACTTGATATATTAATAATAATTTTTTTTTACACTGGTTCAAAAGGGCTCTCAGAGAAAAGAACCAGGAAGAAAAACTTTGATCATTGCCCATACTTGTTACAAAATATCTTGATATTAGAATACAAGAAGATTAACCCTCCCCTAGCCGAAGCTAGTTACAAAAAAGCCCATAAATTCAGGCAGTGGAACTCCAAGTCCCAACCGGAAAAAAAATACATTATAGATAAGTACAAATTTGGTAGACTGGAGTAGAGAGAGTAGTGAAGCCAAAAATTGAACTTGAATAACCACGAAGAATATATTCAAATAGAAATAGGCCCCTTCAAAATTGCAACTTGTCAATCTTGCAAACAAAAAAACAAAACTTACCAAAAAGGAAAAACCAACTTCACTCCTCCATAATTGTTGTAGATACCTCACTTGAACCCAACTGAAGGTTGAGTTCAGGAATATTCCAAGGAGATGGCGAGGGAAATAATGAAGGAGCTGAAGTAGGGATAGACTGAGCAACAGAAGGAAAAGAGTCTTGTTCCAAAAGGTCCAGAAGAGCATAAACAATAAGATGGATACCATTAATATTTTCCTTACTAAAAAAACCACCGAATTCATGCAAAGCTGCATTAACTTGCCTGAAAGGTTGGCGCTCAAGACCCTTTTTAATACTTTAAAAAACCATATAAACACCATGATTATTAAGGAGTGCGTGGTGATGGAACAACCCACCAACAAGAGCGACACCACCCCATATATCATACTTTTGAATAGCCTTGGATAACTTATTCTCACAGAGAAAAAATGGCTTCACATACTTGTTAACAATCAAATCCAAAAGAAACGGAGATTGGAGAAGATCAAGAGCATTAGAAATAAATATTGACAAGATTTGGGATGGAAAAATGATACGTTTGCCTGGAGAAAACATAATATCAAAGCCAACATTCCTTTTAATACCTCTGTGAATATGTGGGCACTCACAGACAAAGATAGTAGCAATCATGTCATCATTAATAAAAACCAAGAATGGCTTTTCCCAAATTTCAACCTCCAAAAAGACTATGTAATTATGTGGGTAAAGATCCATATGTAGAGAATTACAAGATGAACATACCTCAAGTTTTATACTCACTCCAACCAAAGAATTCAACCTTGCAAACATTATAAACAAAGAGACTAATTACATAGAATTAACTCATGCTACCAAAAGAAGTGTAGAGAGAGACACAAGCTTCTCAAAAGGGAGAACAAAACCATAAATAAGTGTAGGTAAATCCAAGCAGAGGATAAAAGAATTCTTCCCATGAAGTACAAAGTGAAAATAATCACCAAGACAACAACATAAAATGAGCATGGGGAAATAAAGGCTGCACTTACTCAAGATACGTGAGATGACAAAATAAATAATGCAAGACCTGAGAAGCATGAACAAAGTACATAGTGAAAATAACCACCAAGACAACAAATGAAAGAGAGCACAAAGGAAATAAAGGATACACTTACTCAAGATGTACATGAGATGACAAAAGGAATAATGAAGGACCTGAGAAGCATGAACGAAAGATTTGGGAATTATTATTAATTTCCTAATTTCTAATTTCTAATTTTTCCTATTTTCTAATTCCTAATTTACTAACATGAGTGGAATTAATTCAAAAATTAATTATCCACTCATCGCTCTTTTCTAGCCTCCACTTCCTAAATTCTAGCCTCCACCTTCCCTTTTTCCTTTTGTCATAGTTGTCATAGTTTATGATAATTTTCCTTTTTCTCTTTTGTCATAATTGTCATAGTTTAAGATAATTTTCTTTTTTATTTATTTATTTTGTCATATTTGTCATAGTTTATGATTTTTTTTTCTTTTTTCACTCACTTATTTCTAATTGTGCATCAAACTTGTCATAATTAATAACAAATTTTCCTTTTTCAAATTTGTCAATTGTCATAGTTTATGACATTTTTCTAATTGGATCTCAAATTTCCCTTTTGCACACTTAATTGCTAAATTTGCAATTGTGTGTGGTAAAATGTGCAACTAGAATCCGCAACCAAACACTTCAATAAACCATTACATCAAAAGGGGTTAGCAAAACATAAGATTCAAAGCATGATAAAAAACCCTTAGAAATTGGCTTATTGCTTCCTAGTTGAAGTGAGTGTGATTGTCATGTTTGTCCATCATATTAGACATAGAGAAATCAGTGACTTGACTACTCCAAAATGGAAGATTCAATGCAATATGGAGCAAGATTCATAGACTTGCATGCTTTTTCTCTTGAAAGCTTGAAAATGAGAATGCATAGACTATCCAATGAAATGCATAGCAACTGTGATAAATGAAACGAGAATGCAAGATTTAAGCTAAAAATGGAAAGAACAATGCATATAGATTAAGCTATGAGATGAGAACTAGAATGCCATTAAGCTAAGAAAAGAAGCTAAACAATGCAAGAAATGCAAGAAACTAGCATGAAAGTAAATAAACTATGAATGCAATATGAAATCTAAGATGAAGATAACATCATAACCCTATTCCAAATCTTCTTATCATCTCTATCCAAAATCTATCAAGTCTATCCAATCTAGCCATGGGCAAAGGGAGCTATCCCTTTTATAAGAGATTCCAAGGAATGAGTGGTTGAGATTAAGAGGCAAAAGAATTTGATCAATGATGGAGATGCAATTCTTCTCAATCCATGTGAGATGATAAAGTGATTTTGATTGGCTAGCTTATGAGGAGAATAAGACAAAATTGGTATTTTCCTCCCTTTTATTTGTTTTATTTGATTTTATAGTGCACACCCATGTGTGAATGGGTTCACTTTTTGAGACTTAGGACTTTTTGATCTTATCCCAATGTTTATGCTTTTTTGGGTTTAGGATTTGATGTTTGATGATTTGATTCAACAAGTAAAGATTAAAATTATGTAAGCAAGTTTGATTAAATGCTCAATAATTTAGAGTCTAGTGATAATGTCTTAGATTTAAGATTTATTAAGACCAAATATTTGAGAAAAATGGGGCTATGGGTTTACTAGACCATTTTTGGGTGATTACATTTTCCCCTCTTTGACTAATGTGTGATCGATCTGGGAACACATTGGGTCAAAGAACATTTGAAGATTGAATGAACCTGGAAATAGCTTAATGTGAAGCGATGAAACTATCCCATAGATCAAAAACTGATTCCAGACTTGATTGAGCAAAGATTGATTGAAGATTTGAAGATATCAGCTCTGGGCTTAATTGAGAAAAGACTGATAGAGAGATCTGAATATATCAGCTCTGAGCTTGATTGAGCGAAGACTGATAGAAGATTCTAAACATTCAATTTGATGTGAAGCGATGAAACTAAATGTTCATCCTCCCAAGAGATTTCTTGGTTTAAGATCAAGTTTTGAAACGACAAACCAACCTGATGTGGTGCGATGAGACTGATTGTCATTCGATTGATTGATTGGGATAATTAACTTGATATGGATCTTGATGAAGCCAATTACCAGATTGAGGGGAGTGATTAGATTGATATGGTGCGATGAACCTGATATGCCCCTAGAGATTTGAGATTTGATGCACAGTGATGAGAATCACTTGATTAGATCTTGATTTAAGTTAGAGCCTGATGCCCTTAGAGATTGAACTTGTGATGTGAATCATATTATTAATATAATGATACTGCCTCCTTGCGAACAAAATCGAAAGGAGGGGAGGTACAAGCCTGATAGATTGAAAAAGCATTGAGATATGATAGATAAGCCTACTTTAAGGTCCTAGTTGATCAAGTTTGACCAAAATAGATTGAGGAGGGAAGTGTGCAAGAAATATGATGAAAAGGAATCTCGAATCAGAATCCTATGAGGAAAGCGTTAACAATAAACTACATTTATGAAAAATAGGTTATTTTGCATTTTTGAGGATCAAAGCACTGTTGGATTTCAATTTCGGTCGTGAAAATGGATTCAGAGCGGTCCAATTAGCTAGGGGTGCAATTTTCACGTCCATAGGAGCATTTTGAAAATTAGGTCAAAATTGCTATATAAGGCCTGAAGGGGTCACTTTCAAATCATTTTCACTATTCATCTTTGGAGTTTTTGAGAAGCTTCTCTGAAAAAAAATTGTGGTCACAACCTCTACTCATCGTTTTGAGCACATGCGAAGGCACAGACGGCCCAGAGATTATCCAGCACCTGTAAGTAGTCAATAGACTTCATCTTTGCATGTGAATTTTACCTGTTTTGTCAAATTTTTATTGTTTTTGTGTGTTTTTAACCATATGCCTGCGGTTTTTCGTACGACCTTGCGAAGAATCTCATACAACAAATGGCCAAAATCCATTTTGTCGTATGGGGCCATTAGAGTTGTCGCATGGGAATTACCCTCCAGTCGCACGACGATATTCAAACTTGCTCCATTTGTCGTCTGATAATTCTATGTTTGTCGTATGAAACTGTTTCATCGTCAGATATTTATTCTTATGTCGTATGAACTTTGGGCCAGTTTTAATCTTGCTATCTTTTTTTGTATGGGAACAGAGATATTTCTCTCTTGTTGTTACAACCCAGTTGCGTGTTCATCTTGCTTAGTACTCTGTTTGCAAGCTTTTCTGATGATGTTGTAGTGTTTTCACTTTGATTTGATGTCGATACTAATGTTGTTTTTGTCGCTTGTTTGTATGTAGGTGTAGTTGCCTGACATTCAGTTCAGATCTATGTATCCGGCTACCATGTAGTTAGTTCGCGGCTTGTCTGATGATCAGAGAGCGTATGTCCAAGCTTGTGGCCTTTCATGGTTGTTATAGATGCCTGACATTCTCGTAAACCATGGGATGTTGAATGCGTTAGTGGAGAGATTCCACAATGAGGAAAATAATTTTCACTTGCCGATGGGAGAGATGACCATCACTCCTAAGGACATCTATAGGATTCTGCAGATTCCTTTTGCTAGTGTGTGGATGGAGTATGATTCATTTGCACTGAAGGTGCACATTTTTGCTTGATATTTATGAGAGTGCATCCTTTTGTATACACCGATACATTTTGAGATATATATATATATATATATATATATATATATATATATATATATATATATATATGATGATCCGCTTTGGTGCTCAATATGTTATCTTGTCTTTATCTCTTGTCATATATCTTGTTGTTTGTATGATATGTTGATGTTATATGCTTTCTGTAGCTTAGATCATAGCTCATGCATGCTTCATTTGTGTTAACCATACAGTACGCTCTCATTCTTCTCATTAAAATTTATGTCCAGGTAAGTAACCTTTGAGGAGGATGAAATGCAGTTGATTGTGTCAGCGGAGGATTATAAGATTTAGTTGGTTATAGGGATAGCTCCATGTTTAGATGATTGGATGGAGTAAGCTATGATGCTATTATGCAAGCCTAAAAAATACAACCTACGACACGAGTCAAGTCACCAATTTTTGTAGTCACAATATTTTCATCATTTGGACGTTTTGGACACTAGAGTCAGTACAATCTTTACTAGCGCCTTAGGGGCTATAAAGATATGAATATGACCCTTCATCGGATAAATGTGAGAAATGAATGTAAGCATCTAGGCATAAGCACTGAGATGACCTAAACACTATTTCTAGTTTTGATATAACAACAGTACACTAGCATCGAGGCATTCGGAGCCAGGATAACCATGAGTGTGTTGTTGTTGAAACAAGCAGGATAACAAACAAGGAGATAGTACCAACCTCACCTTATGGTGCAAGGGAGTAGGATCGAGGGATGTGTGGCTTATCCACATGAATGTGGAATCTCTTACCACATACACCCTACTATATTGACATAAGGATCATTGGAGCTACACCAACAAGCAGCAATCAAAGAAAACATAAGAAATCATTGATAACAGACAACATACAAGAAAATTACCAACAATCGTTCAGTCTATTTAACTTGTTGATGAGGTGAGTGTTAAGGAAAAATGTTGTGTGTGTTATTGCATTATGTTATCTGATGTTGTGTTTAGGAACACAGGTTTTGTCCAAAGGCGAAGTGTTGAGAAACACTGTTGATTAAAGTGTTGAAAAACACTAGCGTGTTAGTGGCAAACTGTCCAGAGGAAAGACCAAGTGTGGGGACTTTAATAGGTTGACTGATAGGACATTGGAATAGAAGGAGGCCTACACAAGACCTAAAGAGGGCTTCAATTAGTGAATCAAGGACTAATTTGATATGATAGCTCAGAGGAGTACAAAGATCATCCCACAGATGAGATGAGACAAGATATGTGTTGATAGATGGAGTGCTAAGTTTACAAGTGGTGCCTGTTGCTAGGTTTTCAACACTTGGTAGAGATTCTATTTTTGCTACCAGTGTGCCTATTTCCAGGTTTTCACCAAGGCACTTTTTCTTGATTTTCAATTTTTTTGAATTTTTCATTTTTATTTTTATTTTTTTATTTTTTCTCTTTTTATTATATTTTTGATTGACTCATCGAGGCGCCTGTTTGCCAGGTTTTCACCAAGATAGTCATTTTTTTCAGGACATTTTCCAAATGTTTTTTTTGAATTTTTATGCTTTTTCACCTTTTTGATATTTTTTCAGGATCCTATATGCTACTGATCAACAAGAATGCTCAAGCATAGAATTTCTTTAGGTGGAGAGTACTGACGGGATCAATAAAGGTATCCCCTTTTGGAGTTGATAGTTGATAGGCTCTAGAGCCAAATGTTGCAGTGATCACAAAGGGACCCAACCGGTTGGGTTTAAATTTTCCTTTTTGTTCATGATGCTGTTGATTTTTGGGATTCTCTTTGAGCACGAGGTCCCCAACCTGAAATTCCCTAGGTCTCACTTTTTTGTTGTAACCCTGAGACATTCTCTTATGATAGACTCTTAAATGGTCAAATGCTTCTTTTCTACACTCATCGAGTAGTTCTAGCTCTTGGATTCTGGAAATCTAATATTCTTCATCTGTGATGAGTCCATGTAGGTTCACTTGAAGTGAAGGTATTTCTACTTCAATGGGAAATACAGCTTCTGCGCCATATACCAAATAAAATGGTGTTGCCCCTGTAGGTGTTCTAATACTTGTTCTATAATCCCATAAAGCTGGATTGAATTGAATATGCCAGTCCTTTCTAGTCTTGCTCACTGTTCGGTGTAAGATCTTCAATATGTTGTTATTGGAGGCCTCAGCCTATCCATTCCCTTGAGGATAGTAAGTAGAAGGACAGTGTTGGGTAATTTTGAACTTGTCACAAAGTTCATCCATGTCTTTGTTCTTAAATTGTCCTCCATTGTCTGTCATAATGGATGAGGGGATACCATATCTGCAGATGATATAGTTGAGAATAAACATGGATACTTTTTTACCCGTAGCTTCGATCAAAGGTACCGCTTCAACCCACTTGGTGAAGTATTCTGTGGCTGTTATGATGAATTTGTGTCCACCTGCAGATGATGGATAAATTTGCCCAATTAGGTCAAAGGCCCATTATTGAAATGGCCAGTGAGTAATAAAAGGTAATAGCTCATGTGCGGGAGAATGGATCAAATGGCCATGGGTTTGACACTTCTTGCATGTTTTAGAAAACTATATGACATTTTTCCATGGAGGGCCAATAATACCCTGCTCGGAGGAGTTTCTTAGCTAACGGAAGACCATTCGAATGAGATCCACAAACACCTTCGTGGACTTCCTCTAGTGCATGTTTGGAATCATCGTGCTCTAGAAACCTAAGGAGAGTACCATCAAGACCTCTTCTGTATAGGTCGTTAGCCATGATTAGGTAACGGGATGCATTCCTTATAAGGCTTCTTTTTTCATTTCTCAATAGGTTGTTTGGAAAAGTTTGGTGTTGGAGGTAAGAGTAGATATGTGTGTATCAAGAAGAGTCAGTACCCATGAGGAAGCACACGACTCAAGATTCTAGGGAATCATAGGTGGGAAAGAGGATTTCTTCCACCAGGAAGTCATAGCGAGTGTGGTGTTCTTCAAGTTGCAGCATGGAGGCCAAGGTGGCCATAGCATTGACTGCTTTGTTTGCTTCTCTTGGTATCTGTTGGAAAGTAAAAAATACAAAGTATTTCTTGAGAGAGTCAACCATCCATTTATATGGAAGAAATTTATCATCCTTTGTCTAATATTGATTGTTGACCTGATTGATTACCAGCTGTGAGTCACCATAAATATGTAGTTTAGTGATTTTTCATTCGATAGCCATCTTCAGACCATTTGCAAAGGATTTGTATTCTGCAATATTGTTAGTGCAGGGGAACATCATTTGTAAGCCTTTGGTATCTTATATCCTTGTGGCGTGATAAAGAGAGTTCCAGCACCAACTCCTTGTTGTGTAAAGGATCCGTAAAAGAACATCGTCCAGGTGTGTTCTATAAGATACACAATTGCTTCATCAGGAAATTCTATTAGCAGTGGTTGTGTGTCATGTAAAGGAGCATCAACCAGGTGATCAACAATAACTTGTCCTTTAATTGCCTTTCTATCAATGTATTTGATGTCAAATTCACTGAGAATCATGACCCATTTAGCTAACCTTCCTGTGAGAGTTTCCTTGTTCGATAAGTATTTGAGAGGATCTATTTTGGCAATGAGCTTAACACAGTGTGCCAACATATAGTGTCATAGTTTTTGAGAAGAAAAAACTACAACAAGGAAAGCTTTCTTGATGATAGTGTAGTTATGTTTGTAAGACACCATGGTCCTGGTTATGTAGTATATAAGTCTTTCCTTTCCTGTCTCATCTTGTTGTGCCAAAAAAGCTCCCAGGGATGTGTCTGTAGCCGAGATGTATAGAAGGAGAGGCTTTCCTTGAATAGGCACCATCAATACAGGTGGATTAGCAAGGTATTCTTTGATTTGTTGGAAGTTCTTTTCACACCCTTCATCCTAGTTGAAGGTAAGTCCTTTATGTAACATTTTTGTAAAAGGTTGTGCTTTATCTACGAGTTGGGATATAAATCTTCTGATGGATTGAAGCTATCCTTGTAGAGTTCTAACTTAACTAATATTGCGAGGAGGTTGCATTCCAATGATTGCCTCTACCTTTTCAGGGTCAACCTCAATTCCTTTAGCTGAAACAATGTATTCTAGCAGCTTTCTAGAGGTTACACCGAAAGCACTTCTTAGGGTTCAATCTAAGCTTAAATTGCTCCATTCTATCTAGAATATTTTCTAAGTCTTTCAGGTGAGTGGTTTTCTTGTAGATTTAGCTAGAGTGTCATTGAAATAATCTTCCATATTCTTATGCATCATATCATGGAATATGGTGGTCATAGCTCGCTGATAGGTTGCCCCAACATTTTTGAGACCAAAAGACATGACATTCCAACAAAATGTGCCCCATGCATAGGTAAAGACAATTTTCTCCTGATGTTTGGGAGCTATTCGTATCTGATTATAACTGGAAAATCCATCCATTAGCAAGTACATTTCATAACCAGCCGTGAGATCCACAATCATATCAATGTTAGGTAATGGGAAGCTGTCCTTGGGATAAGCCTTGTTCAGATCCCTGAATTTTGTGCAAACTTGGATTGACTTGTCATGTTTAGTCACCTGGATGATGTTAGAAATCCAATCTGCGTAGGCTATAGCATGAATGAATTCAGATTTTAGTAATTTTTCCAATTCAGCTTTGACCAATAGTGCCACATGAGGATGCATCTTTTGGAGCTTTTTTTGACTAGTTTGACTCCTGGAGAAATTGATAAATGGTGCATAATCAGGTCCATGTCCAAACCTGGCATATCTGAGTAAGACCAAGCAAAGTTGATTTTCTTTCTTATGAAGAATTGGGTGAACTCTTGCTTTTCTTGTTCAGACAAGGATTGTGCTAGGTAGATGAGCTGGGGAGCTTCTGTTGTTCCCAAATTCACTACTTATGTCAGTTCTATGAGCACTGAAGATATTTCTTGAAGATGATTAGGGAGGAGATCAATTTCCCCATCCTCGGGTGCCTTAGAAAGGTTTTCACCGTTGGATACGCCTTTTGTTTTTACTATTTTTGGATTTGACACTACTATGAGGTGGGTTTCACCATCAGTCCTTTTTTTCTTTTTATCTTTTCTCTCTAGGCTGAGGAACTTGATGTCCCCCTCTATCATGTTTACGCTCATTGCTCTGGTGGAAGAGGTAAGGGGTTCAATAAAATTTAGGTAGCAAGCCAAAGTATAGTCGTTAGGAGAAGAAACAAGATCTAGGGAGGCATCATGATCCCAGTCAATTAATTCAGGATGAACAAGGGGTAAGGGCTAAATAGGTTCCAAGGATAGCACTGAGTTATCCCAATCATGGTCTTCAACGGGTAAGAGGAGATCAGTGATGGAACTCTCCGAAGGGTTGCCTATATCACGATTCATCCTAGTGCGTCTAGTAGAGTCGTTGTTGCTAGTCCCAGGATGCGATCCGTTTGACCTAGTGTTGGTATTTTCTCTTGCTTCTCGAGCAACCATACATTCTAGAAATACACTCATCGGCATAACCTGAATTCTCCTAGATGGAACACATGGTAGGGGAGCCATGTCTAGTTCTTGAAGATCTCTGAGATCCCAAATGTCACCACTTTCTTCTAGCTCTTGAAGATCCCTGAGATCCCAAGTGTCATCATTTTCTTCTATTTCATGCTCCTATTGTGCCCATCGTCCATTGTTAAACTAATGGTTGTAGCTAGTGGAGATATGATCATTTCTATTGCTAGTGGATGTGCCGGCATGGCTAAAACATCTATCAGTATCCCAATCTTGTGTAGCTAACACAAGAGAATTCTCAAACTCTCCCAAAATTCTAGTTTGTGTTGCGCAGAAGAGGCGGTCTATCTTCTTCTTCGAAGTCATCATTGGGAATGGGAATGTGTTCTAGTTCAGGGTCTTTGCTCAGCGGTTCATTGGTATGGATATTGTCTTTATGTAAAACATATGATGCAAAATTGTGAATGACATCCACCTAAATATCCATTGTAGTGTCAGAGAAGGAGTCCCATTCATACTCATTAGAGTCTGTTTCAATTGAATGGGATAAATCTAACACATGTGGAGGAGCCACAACTTGCCCCCAGTTAGGATGTTGTTATGTTAGAGTAGTGCCTGGACCATAATCAAACTGAATAGGAGCTCGATTTCTGTCTTCCAAAAAATGAGAGAGAGTCCTCGGGACACTTAGGTAATCATTTATTCATTTTTCTGATCTGCACCATGTTGAGTGGAATCATCTTCTGATTTTGTAGAGGCATGAGGAGAGACCTCTTCAATAGATTGTATTCCATCATTTGAAAAGTGTGGCAAGTTAAGGACATGGGAAGTGAAGACAAGTTTCCCCCAGTTAGGGTGTCTATCTGTCGATCCTTCGGTTTGTACTTCTGTAGTACTGGTGATGCTGGACCCATTTGGTTTAAAGGGAGTTCTCTAGAATGAGGGGACATATGGTTCCCTTGATACGCTAGATTGTTAACAATGACACTCATTAACTGCTCAAAGGGGAGAGGGATGATTTCATTTCTGTTATCAGTGTCTATGTCGTAGATATTTGCATGAGTGTTGTTAGGATGACTATTCTCAGGAGGAGAATGAACCTTATTTTCATGGTACCCTATACCGGTTTTATCCGTGGGATCCCAAAATTTAGCACGAAGAGGCTCCACAAGGCCTTTATCTTTGCCCAAGGGTCCTTTACCTGTATAACCCATTTGTCTCATCATCCAATATCCCTTCCATATTTATCCTGGCAGATTTCCACATGTGTTACTTCATTAGTTTGGTCCTCATCTTTATATAACTAGGCGAGAAAAACCTTTTCTTTGTTTTCCTCTGAAAGAGATACCCATGCTTTCACCATTCTAGTTCCCTTGTGTATTTCCACTTGTTTTCCCTTTGAAGGTGGGAAAGATGAGGATGGCATGCCATTAGATCTGGGGGAGGCAGGGAGAGAAGCCAGGTGATATTCCCCCATGCTTGTGTTGTGAATCTTAAGTTTTGCCTCAAGGTCTTGCATAAGTGCCTTTTGAGAAGCTTCATAATGTTGTAATGCCTCCTTATTGTGTGGAACTAGATGTCAGCTTGCTTTAGGGTATTATAGGAGTAAATTCTATCAGCTAGAACGGTCACCTCTACTCCATTATAGGGGAACTTCACACATTGGTGATACATGGAAGGGATTTCCTACATATCATGGATCCAGGGTCTCCCTAGAAGTATATTGTATGCAAGAGGTAGATCAAGTACTTGGCATGTGGCATTCCTTTCAACAGGACCTACCCTAATCGGGAGCACTATAAGTCCTTTGGATGATCGTTCTTCTTCGTCATATGCTTTTATAGTAATTTTTCTCTGAAGATCAATAGTGTGCTTAGAAAATCCTAGTTCTCTGACTACCTTGAGGGTACAAATATTTAACCCAGCACCTCCATCTATCAAAACACGCCTGACCCAGTGTTTGTGAATCAAAACCTCTATGTGCAAAGGTTGATTATGTGGGTGACTAAAAGCCTTGGCGTCTTCCTCTAAGAAAGACAAGTAGTGAGGTCTAGTCAGATGATTAACCATAGTTTGAAATTGACTGATATCAAGGCCTTTGGGAACATTGGTTTCAATAAGCGCATTTTTAAGGACTTCCTTATGTGAGGGTGATAGCTTCAACAACTCTAATATCAAGATATGAGTAGGAGTTCATTGCAACTGATTGACCAAATTATCGCTTGTAGAGACTTGTTTGGATGATGACAGCTTGTCTATTGGTACTATTGTTTGTTTAGAGGTGGATGTCACTCCCTTAAGGGTGACCTTGTTTTGACCTCTAGTCACTGTGTTAGCAGAATCATGTTCCTTATCTTTGACAATGATCACATTGACAGATTCGTTCGAAGGTTCAAGCATGTCAATCACATTGTCAGCGTGGGTAGATGTGTGATTGACAGCAGCTCCTATAGTTTGTGATGATTCACCCTTCTGATAAGAAGATAGAAGTTGCTTGAAAGCTTTGTGATCATCATTCGAGCTGTGGGTACTGACCATGATGGTTTTGTTGTTAATTAGATATTGTATCACATGTTTCAATTTCATACACTCTGTTGGTGCCCAAAAATGCTGAATTGGATTTCCTATGGACTTGCCAATCCAATGTTTGGAAAACCAATTGTTTTTGGCCAACTAATGGGAATGATCGATTATGATCCTCTTCCCCTGCACT
>MU223378.1:1240347-1296071 GCA_018584345.1 Thuja plicata | reverse complement strand
GGATTAGGATCACTGAGAGGGGGGGGGGGTGAATCAGTGATCTATCAATTAATACTTTTTCTTATTATCTGAATCTTTACTTAATGCTTATGTACTGAACTTGAATATCAATTCAAGTAAGATAAATATACACAACACATAACACCATATATGATTATGGGGAAACCCAATGTAGGTGAAAATCCCGGTGGGAATTAGTACCCACAAATATTTTGTACTAGTGTCTTATCATCCTTGTTAGAAGATCCTTAACCCTGTTAGGAGTTGTCTTTACAATACATGAAGTATAATGACCTTGTTAAGGGTCAGACCCTATTAGGATTCTTTTAAAATAACCTTATTAGGGGGTGGAATCACTGTCTAAGAGCACACTGCTCAAGTGGTGAAGGCTACAACCTTCTGGATCTTCGATACACACTGTATCTGCAAGGTGAGCTGATGATGTGACACTGCTTGTCTGATCAGTTTCTTTTGTGTGCTGATACTTTAACCTCTTGTAAATCACTACAAAAATATTATCTTCACTCTGAAAGCTTCTACTTCAATATCTATATCATCAACATATGATAGATATATCTTTGCTGCCTTTACACTTTGCTCTGCTTTTCTTATCTCTGGCTTTCGCAACTTTTCCTATCACAAATGACCTTCTATAAGTACTTCCTCAAAGGAAATGAACATGTTGGATTTAGGAATCCTTTTACCATGTATCTTGATCACTTACATAACCAGACAACCCTTCATTAAGTTGGCTTAACATTAATTATAACTGCTTTTCTTAAACCGAACAAACACATCTTTTCACACAGTCCGCTTCACCAAAATAGCTCTAACTAATTATCTTGGATGAATCAAGTCATGTGATTTTAACCATATATTTTTAGGTCACTAAAAATGACTAATATAAAGGTGAAAGTCCTGAGGATTAGTGAAACTTCCACGCCAAAACAATCTCTGTCGGCTCTTTCCATGATCTCTGTCCTGTTCTGGCATTCACTGGTTGTACCTCTTGAACTGGCTGTATCTTCTTCATAATTGTAGATCTGATCATGCTCTCTTAGAATTAGCATGTAAACATACTCATAAGATTATCTTCAAAGGAACATATCATTTGGATAACAAATGAACACACGCTAATCAAAACTCTAACAGTCTATTCCTTGCTTTGTCGTGTTTTCTATACTTGGCCAATTTTTGATCTTCTGATAGTGCGTGCTGACTCCAAAAATTCATATGACTTTGTTTCCACAATGACAACACTAAATAGAGTCATATACTTCAGTATAGTCAACTTTCCAAAAATAAGGTTGAACACTGGTTCATTAGGTTTGATTTCCGGGGAATCAACAACACCATCATTAACTACATTGTGATTATTGTTCCAGTATTTGCTTTTGTCATTATTATTGTTATTGCTATTGGATTTTTTATCCTTATTCAAAGTAATTTCCCCCTTTTTGACGAGAACATATTCGATTCTTATGGCGCTGTCAACCAAGTTGCTAAAGGAAGTATGTTTTTGCATTTGCGTTGCATAGTTCATTTTGGGAACTAGATTATTGATGAAGATGTCAATCTTTTCGGGTTCTGGTATTTGTCTAGGGTACCTTGCGAATAACCTTCTCCATCTTTGGAGAAACTTAACAAAAGGTTCGCTCATATTTTGCTTGGTGTTGCAAAGATTGAGCATAGTGACCGTATGTAAGATATTGTAGGAGTAGTGTTGGATAACTTTTTGAACCAGTTCATTGAACGTTTGTATGACTGGCGAGAGCTTTGTGAACCATTCTAGAGCTTGGCCGCTAAGACTTTGAGGGAATAATCACATCAAATATGTTTGTTCATGCATAAAATCCATGCTAAGGGTGCAAAATTCCCTCACATGATCTTGGGGATCACCTTCTCCATTGTATTTATTGTACTTGGGGATTTTGACCTTTGGAGGAAAAGGTGGCATATGCAAGTTTTTAGAAAATGGGAATGGGCATATGGACTCCAATGAGTACTTGATGGGAGGTTTTTCTTTTGCCTTATTGATCTCCCTTAATTCACATCTCAAAACCTACAATTGTTGATTAAGTATAGTAATGGGTGACTCTTCCTCTTGTTGTATGAGTGCCTATATGTCGAAGTCAGGTGGAAGCTTGATGCCGATTGAAGTTAGATGTATAAAACACTTATCCTTGTCTAATTTCATGATGGCTTGCATCATCTTTTTAAATTGTTTGTCTTGTTGGCACTTCCTAATCTCTTTGGAAGTGGGTTCTTCTATAGAAGAAGAAGCACTAGTATGCTGACTTTGATGCTCATGTTGAGACCTCCAATCGTAGGCCGACATCGTTGATGTGTTGTGGGAAGCCAAGTTTGAGAAATCAAATAATGGTATTATTGGTTGAGGATTTAGAATGTCCTTTCGTGAGATCTCTTGGTCCGTCTTGGGCTTTTGGCAAGAAGGTAAGTCTTGAGTAAAGTCATCTATAGATTTTCCCTAAGAATCAAGATCAACCTTTTGACTTCTTGTTTGGACCATGTACACCAATCTGTGACTAACATTGCTAGAGGATCAATGTGTCAAGTCAATTTTCAAAGCTTAAAAATTTTCTTGATGAAAAAAAAGGAATGGTTTGGTTGTTGAAATTGTGCAAGGTATCGTGCATTTGAGGTCTGAATACCTGCTGAGACGACACTTGTGACAAAGTTGATAAAGAACCAAAGATAAAGAGCCAATATGATTGAGAGATTTGTGAAAAGCTAGGACAAAAGGACAGTGACAAGTATAACTACTAGATTTGAGAGCTAAAAAGACCGTGACAAGATGTGATAATTGTTGTTACAAAGATGTGACCAAGGGACAAAGATTTCAATACTGGACTGTTTCCAACTCAAGTCTCATACGAGAATACAAGGGTCTTCAGATGACAATACAAGGGTCTTCATATGAGTTTCTGCCTCTAGACATGTTCCCATACGATAAATGTAATGGTCTGAAATGACAAAAGATTCTAGGACAATTTGCACTTGTGTAATAAATTTTTTTTTGGACAATTCCGTCTAAAATTTGAGGTGAAAGTCTCGATGGTTTTCTTTTGTCTGCTGTCAAAGTGTTTATGTTTGAGAGATATTTGTTCAGTTTCAAGGTATACATGCACGTAAAACACAAGATGTAAAGAACCAAACACTTTCTACCCTATAGTCAATTTGTCTTAGTATCATAATCTTTTCCCAAGCTTGATATTATTTTGCCTCACACAAAGTGATATTGGATTTTACCGAGACTAGGCACGTTGTGGGTTTCGAAAAGAGACTCAATGCTCAAATCGCATAAGCTCCCCCATGCCACATTCATGCTTTCAAACGTCCTTGGGAATACATATGTTGGGTGTAAAAATCTTGGGGTGATCTGTGTAAAGTCCACTTGGATCGATCCTTGCACAAAGATTATGATACTTTCAGAGGTAGATCGGGTAGCCTCTATCTAAAGGTGTGTAGTAAGTTCATCCATTCATGACTATCCCCTGTAGTTTTGCAAGTGAAATTAAGGCATATAGCCCTACAAGCACCCAAAATGTATAGTCTTTCATGCAAGATTGAGACCTCTCGGCTCTACACAAGTTGAATGTATCTCCCTTGTAGTCTTGTAAACAAGATTGAGACAAAAAATGGCCCTACAAGTGCCCAATCAAATGTAGCTCTTGCTTAGCAAGACTGGGGAAACAAGGCCCTACAAATGAGAAAGTATTGAAGATAAAACTAGCCATGTATTCCCTCTCTTTGGATTGAAGGAAGCATTTGATTATAGTGGGGTGGAAGTAGCCAGGTCTGCTTGTTCCCCACTTAGGTCGTTCCCAGGAGATTACTCCCTTGACAGGCCCTCTAAGTTTTTAGCTTGAAAAGTAAATGGATTGGCAACAAAAAGGAGTCTAGATTTCTGATTTTCCCTCAAGGGGAAAAGAGCATACTCTCCAATCTAGTGTCATTTTCTCCACACACACACAAGACATGCTTTAAGTTCTTTTCCCAAAGATTTAATTGCTTAGCACAAAGTAAGTGAGTCTAGGTTTTTGATCTTCCCAAAGGGAAGAGAGCATACTCCCCTAACACTTGTTCCAAGCCAAACAAAAAGATATTTCTAATTAATCTATGTGCCTATGAATCAAAGGAAAATGCTAACAAGCACGATCATTTGGTTGATGTGAATTCAAGGCAACCTGCAAACACCATTAGTAATTTCAAAAAAGCTTTCTTTGACAAGCGTCCTACAAGCACAAACCGTTAGTAGTTATATCAAAAAAATAGTGTGCAAGTATAACTTTGGCAAGCGAATCTTCCTCAAAACATTCTGCAAAAACCAGTTAGGCTGCAGAAATAGATAATAAAAAGACCAAAGAAGACATGCCGAGGATTAGAAAGCAGAAATTAGCCCAAAAGAAACCCTAAAAATGCTTTCTATTTTTGAAACAACAAAGTGCAGAAAATAGACTGGTGTCAAATCCCGTACGACAAAACAGAGGTTTTCATACGACAAAACAGAGTCTCACCAAAGCTCATACAAAAAATCTAATGCTTTGATATGACAAAACGTAGTTTATAAAAGCTCATACAACAATACACCTGTTCTGATACAACAAAGTACTAATCTGCAATTTTCTGTACGACAGAGAACATAGAACAGTACGACAGAAAGCGCAGTTTCATCAAAAATATGCGAGGAATCACAAAAAATGGAGCAAAACACAACTTTCTGTCCCACGGTGGGCGCCAAAAATGTGTGTGATAAAATGTGAAACTAGAATCTACAACCAAACACTTCAATAAACCATTACATCAAAAAGGGTTAGCAAAACATAAGATTCAAAGCATGATAAAAAACCCTTAGAAATCGGCTTATTGCTTCCTAGTTGAAGCGAGTGTGATTCTCATGTTTGTCCATTAGATTAGACATAGAGAAATTAGTGACTTGACTACTCCAAAATGGAAGATTCAATGCAATATGGAGCAAGATGCATAGACTTGCATGCTTTTGCTCTTGAAAGCTTGAAAATGAGAATGCATAGACTATCCAATGAAATGCATAGCAACTATGATAAATGAAACGAGAATGCAAGATTTAAGCTAAAAATGGAAAGAACAATGCATCTAGATTAAGCTATGAGATGAGAACTAGAATGTCATTAAGTTAAGAAATGAAGCTAAAAAATGCAAGAAACTAGCATGAGAGTAAATAAACTATGAATGCACTATGAAATCTAAGATGAAGATAGCATCATAACCCTATTCCGAATCTTCTTAGCATCTCTCTCCAAAATCTATCAAGTCTATCCAATCTAGCCATGGGCAAAGGGAGCTATCCCTTTTATAAGAGATTCCAAGGAATGAGTGGTTGAGATTAAGAGGCAAAAGAATTTGATCAATGGTGGAGATGCAATACTTCTTAATCTACGTGAGATGATAAAGTGATTTTGATTGGCCAACTCATGAGGAGAATAAGACAAAATTGGTATTTTCCTCCCTTTTATTTGTTTTATTTGATTTTTGAGTGCACACCCATGTGTGAATGGGTTCACTTTTTGAGACTTAGGACTTTTTGATTTTATCCCAATGTTTATGCTTTTTTGGGGTTTAGGCTTTGATGTTTGATGATTTGATTCAACAAGTCAAGATTAAAATTATGTAAGCAAGTTTGATTAAATGCTCAATAATTTAGAGTATAGTGATAATGTCTTAGATTTAAGATTTATTAAGACCAAATATTTGAGAAAAGGGGGCTATGGGTTTACTAGACCATTTTTGGGTGATTACAACAATTCCTTTTGGAAATTCTATAAATTGAGATGAATTTGTCTCATTTTGTTAACCACTATCTTTTGAATCTTCTCGTCATTATTGTCAATTTCTTGCTTTCATGCTATAGGTGCATTTTTTCATAATGGGAGCAACAAATCAACATTTTGAGAAGAAAGAAAGGACATTGAAGTCCAATTGAGAGAGTGCTTTTGAGTTTATTTACTTTCATTTTATGCATTCTTTCTCAATTAATTTAATGCTAGGATAAGATTTGTTTTGTATGCTTTTATAGGTTGTGGTTGCCTTGCATGCAATTTTTTCTGATTTTTCCTCTCCTACATTTGTAACAAACAAACAAATTGATTGATTAATGTCCTTTCAATTTTAATTTTATTCTTTCCCCTTTTTCACATGACAACAATTTTAAGTCTATTGGAGGAAAAATACCCCATGACACTGCAACCAGGGTTCTTTATCACTACAATTTTTTTGAATCCCACACCCTTGGAAATCATTTTTATTAGCTTTCATGCAAGGAATTTGGCTCCTCATCTTTGTTAGGACATCAAAAGCTTCCTGACCAATGCCATTGAATTTTTGTTGAAACCATAGGAACCTGAGGCCAAGATTGGGGTAGACTTTTATAATTTTATTATTTCTCTAACCCATTCAGAGCCTAATTATGACTCTCAAACTTTGCCTCATTAGAGGCCAAACCCATTAACTTTGGACCCAATTGTGTGAGTTGAAGGAGAAAAACTCTTTGCATCATTTTCCTTGAGAAATAATTAGCATACTATACTAGAAATTTATGGCTACATACATTAGATGGATTTAAAATAATATCAGACACAATGTTGGTTCTACTTTGAGTATCCACTATCTTTTTTTATGACATTCTCAAATAAGATTTTCTTATCGTGATGTCATGATTAGTGTTCTTGGAAAATGATCTTATCTAAATCTGTGTTTCCATTCACATTTTCTTATATGCCATCATTTTCTTATCCCGATTAATGATGACTAATGTAATCATGAATTGTGAGCTTAGTCAAAAAAATGGAATCAGACAACATCACACAAAATAGTTGATAATGACAGTAAATAATATATTAAAATAAGGTAACAACAATATTCTATATAGTGATTTAATGTCACATACAATAATTAAGAAGGATAATTTTTAAATAATCTTTTTCTTTTTTCTTTGGTATGCAGTTTTATTCAGTACACCTCTCAACATAATAAATAATATATTGTTATGTCAAATATTATACATAATTAAAATATATTATTTTTATGCTTATAATAATATGAGAGTTCTCATACCTATACAGACAATTCTCTTGCTATGCAGAAAAATGGAATGACATAGTGGATAGAAAATGCAATATGAATGGCTAATGCATGAAAGGGAAGGGGGTTGTGAACCACGCCACCTAAGAGATTAGAGCATATGTAGTCACTAATTTAGTTAATTTTTTCACCATAGCTTTTCAAAGTTTTTGGGAATGATGAAATGTAATTTCCATAAGCTCAAAAATATCTCTTCCCTAAATTATATACTTCTCCAATTCAATATAGGACCTTCCATAAATGCATATATTTCAAAGATATAAAACAACTTTGAAATATTATTCAATTTCTACAATT
This sequence comes from Thuja plicata, assembly GCA_018584345.1. NCBI lineage: Eukaryota > Viridiplantae > Streptophyta > Pinopsida > Cupressales > Cupressaceae > Thuja > Thuja plicata. The sequence continues at coordinate 1,288,634 of MU223378.1, read as the reverse complement.
GTTATTCAATTATAAAATACCTTACAAAGTGTTGATCACCTTATAAACAATCTTGCATATTTGTTTTGAAGGAAAAGACAAGTTGGTTTGACTCTCATTTCAACATGTTGTGCTCCCATATACAATTTCACACGATATCTTTAAGTGTCAGAAATCATTTAGAAGGCCATTTGCTATGACAAATTATCCAAAATAGTTAAAGTTCTATAGTTTATATCAATAATCCATTATAATAAAGTTTTACAAAACAACCGATTTTAATATGTCAAATATTATTTATAGTTCACAAAGACCTTAAAATACTAAAAATCATTTATTCATAGATATAAAAATGTCATTTGATTTTCAAAATCTCATTTCTTGATTCTTCAATCTCTTATTTTATTTGTAAATTCTGATTTGAAGACTTTATTGTTTATTATTTATTTATCTATATCTTTAACTTTCTATTTTTGGTTTTTGATTTTAAGGTTTTTATGTTTTTCAAATTTATTTTATTTTCTAAAATGATATAATATTTACAATTTTTCGTTAAGAAGATTTAGACTATTTGTCAGTTAATTTTTATATCTTAACTTTTTTCCAAATTAATTTAAATTCTATCTTTTATATCTTAGTGTTGTTAAATTTTTTTTTTAACTTGATTAGATTTAAAAAGTGTTGATATTTTTCATTTAAATTAAATTTAAGATTTATGCAGTTTATATAAAGAAACAAAGATTTGGCTTTGTTGGTCTTCTAAAAATGAAATTATTGTTTCTTCTTTTCTCTATGTTCTCTTCTTATTTTTTAAGAAAGACCCATACTCATATTCATGCATGTTAGTAATACTATTCGATGAAAGAAAATAGGTTTTTGAACATTATAATATTTGTGATGTGTGAGATTGATCTATTAAAATGTGGTCTTAAATTCTTCTTTGTTCTTTGTCTTTTTGAGGTTGTGCCCAAGGATAATGTTACGAAGTTTGGCGACTTAATAGATGAATAATGACGATGGAATTCTAAAAATATATTTGCATCATTCTTCGAGTTTAATAAAAGGATGACATTCCATTATATTTTTTATACTTGTAAGGGACAATTAGGATTTTCTTTTCATACTTGTAATCGCTACAATTAGGATTAATTAGGGCAAGATTTAATAAGATTTAATTAAATTTAATGCTTATTATATTTAAGGATATTTTTTAAATTTGGGTTGGATTTAATAAGCATTAATTAAATTTAGCTTTTTTTTTTTAAATTTCTTATTTTAGAGTAAAATAAATCAATCAATTTATAAGTTGTGTGAAATGATTTGGGACTACAAACATATACTTTTATTTTGCCTTTTTCAATATTTGTTTGTGTATCTTAATGCTACTATATTGACTATTATTTTGTTTATGTTATGATGACACATGCATGAATTCTACAAACAATTCATATGATCATCTAATTGTTGCAAGAAATAAAGTTGCTGCAAAAATCATTCCTATTGTAGCACTGCATCCTTATAGGAGCATATGGACAATAAAGGCTAGAGTTACTACAAAGATTCAACTTTGCCAGTTCGACAATGCAAGAGGAGATGGAAAAGTTTTTAGTTTCGACTTGGTTGATTTTGATGGTGGTGAAATAAGAATAACATGTTTTAATGCTATAACAGATAAATTTTATAATTGCATAGAGATTGCGAGAGTGTTTACAATCTCAAATGAGAGCCTCAAACCCACACACAATTTTTTTAACCATTTGAAGAATGATTCGGAAATCTTATTGCAAAGTAATTCCATAGTTGAGTTGTGTTTGGAAGAAGACAATTTTATACCTAAACAACATTTTAATTTTATATCAATAAGTGAAGTTGATTACATGTAAAGTGTTGGAATTAATGGGAAGTGTGTACTGAGAGGGGAGGGGTGAATCAGTACCTCTAAAACTTTTGTATCTTTTAACCTTTATCCTTTAAGTTATCAAATATTTATCCAACCATCTGTTCTATACTATCTTGATGTAATATATATCAATTCATAAACTTAATCAAACATGTGAACATTCATAGAAACATTCATGAAAGTAATTGACACATAACACAAGATATGATATCGCAGAAAACTCCTGTTAGGAAGTAAAAACTGTGGTGGGGATGACACCCACAAATTATTCACTATCTGTAGATTGGAAGGGGCCGGTTAAGGCTTACAATTTTATCTACCCGGTTAAGAGTATCTATGGAGACCTGTTAAAGTCTACTTTGTTAAGAGCTTTAGCAACACTTTTGAGTGTGCACTCGGTTAAGATATTTATAGTTGGACTATTAAATCAACCTTCATTGAAATGATTTTTACACTTTGCTTCACTTGTTACAATGTAAGAAAATTATAATTTGACCTGGTGTATGCAATCTCCTATTGTTGATTACAAACCCATTTAAGATTACATGAATAATTGTATCACCTAATGTGATTGAATAGTACCTCCGATGCTCGGTAGTCTCTGTTCTTGGTTCTTGCTAACCAAATTCACCTTTTGTTGTTCTGGTTCATGAAACTTTCAATCTGATCCATAGATGTGCTTGTATGCTTCATTCATCCTCTCATCCATTCTCACATCATATCATAATGAATGATTGCATTGTCTATTTATAAGATAGATTGACCTAATCAAGTTTCACGTAAAACAAAGTTAACTCTAAGATCACATGTTTATAACTTTACCTTGATCTCCTAGTCTATGTGTTTTAAATTAGTTAAACTGATTAAAGCACTTAAATTCATGTTTCTTGTCCCTAAAGAAATTGTTTTAAAAACAAATCAAGATTCTATAAATAGAACGTGATTGTTTTATCTGACGTTGAAGTCAGATCCACTTTTTGTGGGCTGCAACTGACTTTCGATTTCTGCCGGTCGGTTATGCTCTAAAGTCAGTTAGAATGATTCTCGGTGTTCTTGCTTGAACTGTCTTTCAGGTTCCTCTGTGACTGTTCTCTCAGTTTGCACTATGACCTGCTTGTTGGTATATGCTTACCGAAAGTGTTGTTTGCATACTAATGGCAAAATAATGTCATCAATCTCCCCCTTTGACATTAGTATCAAAAATTGATATGTGTAAAATACTAACAAAATGTTAAGTATGTACAACATATATAATCCTTAGTCATTTCATGACTCCCCCTATGTATATGCCAGTATATCATTATAGTCTCCCTTTTTGGATCTTTTTCCTTGTAGGACTGTATAGTTTTTCTATTTGTACATATCAATATTTTCCCCCTTTTTTGATATTAAGGGAAAAGGTGTATACCTTATAGCTTATAAAAAATGTGAGAGTGTGAAGAATATTTTTCTTCCATCATATTCTCCCATTGGTCCTTCAAATTATCTAGAGTCATGTGCTCGAGTGTGATCCTTGAGTGCATATCATAGATGTTGTCTCCTACAGACATCTCGGGGGTGGCTATCAGTTGTTTTGCTGAATTGATATGTTGTTGAAGTAGTGTGAGATTTGGTAGAAGTTGATCCTGGAGCTTGGTGACCTCTTCCCTGAATTGTGTTTTTTATTCCCACAGTTCTTTCCTTAACCTTTTTATCTCAATAATCTTTTCATAATGCAACTTTATTGCATTATCTTCAGTGGTTAAGCCCTTAGCACTTGTAGCTACATCAAAATCTAGCTTTACTATCTTATCACTATGTTATTTTGTGAATTTATCAATTGTGCTCAATTGTTGGATCAAGGAAATAGCTTCAACAATTATTGGATCTAATTCACTTATGAATTCTGAAAGCTTTACCTTGTTGACTGCCACTTCTTGGCTGGTCTTCTCAACAAGCTTGTGCTGATATTTTTGCTCTAATCTTTCTTCAATTGCCTTCTCTGCATCATTTTTCTATGTTGTAATGACTTTTGTGAGAGTGGCTAGTTGATCAATAATCAGTTTAGTCTGATCAACATAAACATCGGGTACAATCTAGTGCAAGATGTTCCTAGTTGTTTCAAGTACCATGGAGTCTTGGTGCTGCTTTCTCAGCTTCTCCTTTAATGCCTTCCTCTGGCATATTTCACCATATTCCTTCAGTGCTTCATAGTCAAGTGTAGTTGGGTCACATTTGGGGATCTCAATGATTTCATCTAGAGTGACTTCCAACTTACTCTTTTTGGATTTCTTCTTCTTCTTCTGAGTTTCACTTGAGTGCAGAACCATAGGCATCTTATCGGCTTTGTTTGTGGTGTTGGATGAAGTTCCTTGTGGTGTTTCCTCTTTTTTCTGTTGTGCATCGGTGTCTGCTTGTCAGTTTTTAGTAGATGTCTGCACATCAACCTTTACATTATCGGTAGCAACCTTTCCGGTTTCCTTAGGAGTGCCATCTTTAGGTTTTTCTCCTTCATCGGTGTCCTTATGTACTTCACCATCCTTTTTCTGTGCATCCTTCAGTGGTGTCTCCATCTGTTTGTTGTAAATCTCCATCTACAACCTTGTTTGTTTTGGTTACAATATGAGTATCTCCGATGACATTCTGTTCATTGGTGTTGTCTTTCTTTCCTTCTTCCCCTGCATCCTTGGGAATGCTTGAATATTTTTCAGATGACTTGTCTGTTTCTTGAAGTATATTGATGGCTTGCATCAATATTGGCATGTTTCTTGTTATGTTTAACTATGAAGTGTCAAATTTTGTGTCTTGTTCGTCGGTTGTATCCTTGGTAACATTGACATCTTCATTCTTTTTTATTTCTTCTGCTGGGTCATCGGTTATGTCGATGACTATGTTATCCATAATGTTGTCCTTAGTGGTGTCCGACCATGTTTCATCTGCAACTTCCACATTCTTGTTTCCGATTGTGTTCATTTCTTCTTTATCTAACTCAGATGATGTGTCATCTTCTGCATCTTTGATTATTATGTGTTCTTGAGTTGCCTATTTGTCATCTTGCTATTGTTGTTCTTTTTTGGGGCTTGCTTCCTCAATAGGTCTATCGAGTATTTTACTCCAATTTTTGTGACTTTCATTTTCAAGCTCTATAAGCCTCCCTTCAAGAAATTTGCAGGCTCTCAACTTGGGTGAGAACTCCTTTTTATGGTTCTCCATCATCTCATTAATTTCTTCCCTCTTGGATTCAGGAGGCATAAGAGAAACAAGTACTCTTTCCCTTATCTCCTTCTCATTCTTTAATGCAAATGTCCATCTAGCATATAATCTGTCCAAGAGTTCCTTTGCTACATTATTACCTTCGAATTGAATTGGTACGTACTTAAATTTTTACATCTTTGCAATGATGGCATCTTCAACTTTGTTTTGATCTTCTGGATCCAGTTTTAGCCATCCTATTATTTTAGAATCTGTAATAGATCTTGAATTTGCAATAGATTTGCATAGCTAATCAATGCTTTCTGGAACCTTGATATTTTTTGCTTGTACACCTTCATCTTGTTTGGTGTCCTCAATATCTTCTCAGGTTCTTATGAACTTCCTTCTCTTTGTTGGCCCTTTTTTCTATGTGGCATGTTTCCTCTTGTAGGTTCTGACTTGTCCTTTCTTCAAGGGTGAAGGACTTGAGTCCTTCGTTGTTTGGCTTCTTGTTCTAGAAGTAGCTGTGGTTCTTGGCTTCTTTGCAGGTGTTGGCAATGGAGTATCTGATTTTGTAGAATCAGAGTCACTTTCCTGCTCAGCCTCACCGATGGGTGACTATCCTTCGGTTTCTTCCTTTTGCCCAGTTTCCTCTTCAGTAACTGACAGTATTTTCTTTAAGTTCTTAACCATTTTATCTTTCTTTCTGTCAATCTGTTTCACAACTAATCCAGTTTTGATTCTTGATTTGGCCTCCTCATAAGTTTTGAACTTTGGTTGTTTCTTGTCTAATGGTTCATTTACCAATGCATCAATTGCATTGGATGCTTGATCAATATTTACCTCATATTCCAAAGGTTGTAACCATGTTGTCCTAGGTATAACAGGTTTTATGTATGTGTGGTCAGTGTTAACCATAAAACATATATCATCTTTGAATTTCTCTATAAGTTATTCAGGGATCCTTACCATTTGCTGTATTCGGTCCTTGAATCCTATAAAGTATTCATCCATGATTGTTTCAAAGTTGTCCCCCAGTGATGTTATGTATTCACTGATCTGCATGGTGACTGATTTTTTGGTATCCCATTTTACATCTCCTACTGATGGAAATGATTCTTGAAAGTAAAAGAAAATGCACATGATAAGTGATTCAAACTTACATGTATTTGTCTTAGCATTTCTTATCATCCTCAAGTTTTCTTCTAGCTGGTTCAGTAGAAGTGTCGACAGATCCAACTGAGTACCTTTCTTTACAATCTTGTAGGCTGTATCTACTACACCGGATGCTATGTTGTTCATCCTACTCGCTTGGAAGAATTTATAACCTAGAACACATGCTCCAAATTTAAGTTCATCATCAGTTATAGTAGATACCTTCAGTCTCCCGCCATCACACTTTTCTCCTATGTTCTTCTCAATCTCAGCCTTGGGTGGGTGTTTTAATGCTTTTACCTTCTCGGTTATAGGGTAATCGGTGACTGCATGGATAACATCTTAGGTTATCATCTTAGGCTCATCCAACCATAGTTTGTGATTGTACATTCAACTCAGTACTAACCGAATCCACTCAATTTTGAATGCCTTCGGGAACAATAGGGAATTAGTGAGACCTTTCACTTTTATGCGTTTGTGTTCATCTTTTATGGATCCATCTTCATTACACAACTTCTTGTAAGCTCGTTCCACCTCTAAATCACCAATTTCTGCAATCTTGCAGTGGATGTAAGCTCGCACGTCTTCGACAAGAAAAACCCTAGTTGGTATTCGAGAGAATGCTCCAGCATTGTCGGGTTGTGATGCAACCTCATGGAATATTTTGTAGTGAGGTTCCTCACAGGTAGAGTTCTTGACAAGTTTAACCTTATCCTCTGATGTTATTCATTTTAGGGGTTCTTGAGGTCGTGGCCATTGTTTCAAAGAATTTAGGGCTTTTAAAAAATGTGTAAACAGAGTTCTTGGTTGTCGTAGAAACTTAATGTTTACACCTGTGGTGGTCACTAATCGATTGGAGTGCTCTGGGTCAAGTTGAAGTCGCTCTGTGATGATTTTTCTGTTTGCTCAAATTTTTGCTCTTCGTCGCTCTGCTCTGGTCGTGGTGAACAATGAAACCTTTCCGTAACCTTTTATAGGCGTTTTCCCTAAAAGTGAGTCATTAATGCTCAACCACTCCTTGGTGTTTGAAGATGGAGTTCATCGGTTTGAACATTAACTTCTCTTTTGTGACAACATGTCACTTCAGGGCGGTCGTTTAACTCTTTTCTTTTACCGACGGGTTTTGGTGTTGTGCGCAAACAACTTATTCACTTTGCTTGATTACCGACGCATCTCTGTTTACACTAGAAACTTTTCTTTCTTATGTTAACCGACACTTCTTGATAAGTGTAGGAAGTTTTAGCTTTGAGCGTATACCGATGGATTTCGGTATGTATGCCCTATAGAATAGTTATCACATATTTTAACAAGTAATATCCTGATGCATCTTTACTTATGCTAATTTTGCATTTCATCAACATATTATGGAACTGATGTAAAATAATGCATAGTGTAATGCAGTTCCATACTTACTTGTTCTTCTTAGTTGGGGGTGGTGATGCCACTAGATCCATTGGATGGGGTGTCACCATTTGCATTGCTCGGTCCAGTTTCATCATTGTTTGAAGCTCTTCTCCACATTTTGTCTCTCATTCTCTGGATGTCTTCAATGGTGTTTCCATTGGGATATGTGCTGGTCTCTATCATTCAGTCTCTGCAGTCTTTTTTGAGATGACCAACTTTATGATATTGTAAGCATGCCATTCTGGGGTTAGTCTAGCCTCTAGACTTTCTAGTCCACTGTCTCATAGAGTTTATAGCAATGTGACCAAATCTTCCACATGTTATATAATTTGTCCATGTGTTGTAATCCCATACATACTGGTTACCCACTCTTTTTAGCTGATAGGGAGTTTCTTGACCTTTAGGCTTCCATGCTTGCTTTTTCTTTTTCTAGCATTCAATAGTTGTGTGCCCATTCATTTTGCAGGTAGGATAGTATTTGTCCATGTAGGTTTCCTTCTTTGGTTGTTTCATCTCAGACTTACATTCATATGCTTTATGTCGTTTCTTGTTACATTTATAACAAAATCCTATGAATGAAGATGTGGATTTAGGAATACCTTTCATTTTTCCTCTGCATACATTTGATGTGTGGCCTTGCTTTCCACAGTGATTGCATGTCAACTTTCTTGGTCTGAGATTTGCATAGACATTTCTTGGATCAACTTGATTGGGTGATTCTCCATTCTCATTAAAACCTAGACCGGTGTTGTTGTTGACTCTTTGTTGTCCTTCAAGAAAATCATCCATTCTTTTATTGCTTTCTTTAGCTTTCTTGATAATTTCATTATGTTGCTGCTGAATTCTTATTTCATGTTTCAACTTTTCATTCTCTTCCCTTAGCTCACCGATAGCTTCTATTCTTTCAATGAGTTCAACATTCATTCTGTTTGCCTCTTGACTCATAAGAATAATCTGATTTGTAATCTCATGGTGATGCTCTGTAAGTATTTGTATTTCAGACTCTTTCTCTTGTAGCTTTTCAATAATTTTTCTTCTATCATCAATAGCTAGTGTTCTTTCTTTCTCAGCTTGTCTAGCATTGTTCATGACATCAATAATTCTTACCATCTATGTCTCTTGACCGATTTGCAGAGATTTCACTTGTCCAGCCAGATGTTGATTGATTTCATTTAGGCTTGTGATGCTTTCTTCTGATGTATTTGATGCTTTTCTTGTAGTTGATCTTGAAAACTCAAATAAATCTGGTATCTCTTCCTTGTGATAATTTTTCTCATTACAACGAGTTGCCATAATCTTTCTTTCATCTAACAACTGTCTCATATTGATTCTAGCTTCTTATTCTCAATACTTTTGTCAAGTCTGTACTTCTCCATTGTATGATCTTTTCTCTTAAGCCTTTAATCTTTTACAAAGAAGAGACTTAGCTCTGATACCAATTTTTGGAATTAATGGGAAGTGTGTATTGAGAGGGGAGGGGTGAATTAGTACCTCTAAAACTTTTGTATCTTTTAACCTTTATCCTTTAAGTTATCAAATGTTTATCCAACCATCTATTCTATATTATCTTGATGTAAGATATATCAATTCATAAAATTAAATAAAACATGTGAACATTCATAGAAACATTCATGAAAGTAATTGACACATAACACACGATATGATATAGCAGAAAACTCCTATTAGGAAGTAAAAACTGCGGTGGGGATGACACCCATAAATTCTTCACTATCTGCAGATTGGAAGGGGCCGGTTAAGGCTTACAATTTGATCACTTCTGATGATCTACGCAGTTAAGAGTATCTGTGGAGACCTTTTAAAGTCTACTTTGTTAAGAGCTTTAGCAACACTTTTGATTGTGTACTCGGTTAAGAGATTTATAGTTGGACTGTTAAATCCACCTTCCTTGAAAGGATTTTTACACTTTGCTTCACTTGTTAGAATGTAAGAAAATTACAATTTGACATGGTGTATGAAATCTCCTATTGCTGATTATAGATCCATTTAAGATTACATGAATAAGCGTATCACCTAATGTGATTGAATAATACCTTTGATGCTCGGTAGTCTCTGTTCTTGGTTCTTGCTAACCAAATTCACCTTTTTCTGTTTTGGTTCATGAAACTTTCAATCTGATCCATAGATGTGCTCGTATGATTCATTCATCCTCTCATCCATTCTCACATCATATCATAATGAATGATTGCATCATCTATTTATAAGATAGATTGACCTAATCAAGTTTCACGTAAAACAAAGTTAACTCTAAGATCACAAGTTTACAACTTTACCTTGATCTCCTAGTCTATATGTTTTAAATCAGTTAAACTGATTAAAGCAATTACATTCATGTTTCTTGTCCCTAAAGAAATGGTTTTGAAAACAAATCAATATTCTATAAATAGAACATGACTGTTTTATTTGACGTGGAAGTCATATCCACTTTTTGTGGGTTGCAACTGACTTTTAGTTTCTGTCGGTCGGTTATGCTCTGAAGTTAGTTAGACTGATTCTCAATGTTCCTGCTTGAACTGTCTTTCAGGTTCCTCTATGACTGTTCTCTCGGTTTGCACTATGACCTGCTTGTCGGTGTATGCTTACCAAAAGTGTTGTTTGCCTACTAATGGCAAAATATTGTCATCAGTAAAGCAATTCTATAGTTGATATAATTGGTGTTGTTTTGTCAATTGATCTGCCAAATGTAATATTAAATAAGAATGACACAGAAACTCAAAAGAGAACTCTTCAATTGAAAGACATGTCAAGTTTCAAAGTGGAGTTGACAATGTGGCAATAGGGAAGGCCAACAAATCCAAGACCTATGCGAGTTAGGAACTTTTCCCATTCTTTCTATAAAGGTTGGACGAATTAGTGACTCTAGAGGAAAATCTATAGGGACAATCGACACAACCCAACTTCTTATAAATCAAGATCTTCTAGAGTCATATCAATTGAGATCCTAGTTTAATACAGAAGGGAAAGATCTTGCTTATCATTCTATTACAAAGGAAATCTCATCTATTGGAGAAGCTAAAAAGTTAAAAATCGTGGCACAAATTAAGGATGAGGGACTTGGTAGATCTAATGCACCTTGTTAGATTGTGATAAAAGCTACCTCGTCTTTTATAACAGTAAACATTTTTCATCATACAAGTTGCCCCTTAAAATTTGAAGATGAGCAATGCAAAAAGAAGGTGAATAGTAATGGAAATGGTAATTGGTATTGTGAAAGATGTGATAAGGGTTTTCTTGAATGTGATTACATATATATGCTTCAATGCAAAGTGCAAGACCATGCTGCTTTCACTTGGGTTACTATTTTAGGAAAAAACAGGAGAGGAGATTATACGTGTTACAAAAAAGGAATTAAACACATTGAAATATGAAGAACAAGATGATGCCAAACTTGGGGAAATTATACTAAAAGTCCCTTTCAAAAAATACATATAGAAAGTTCAAGTGAAAGAAGAGACTTATAATGATAAACAAAGGGTTAAGTGTAGTGTCATAAAAGCAGAAAAGTTTGACTATGCATCTGAAAGCAACACTTTATTAGATTTAATTGCTATGCTCTAGGTTTTATTACATTCATTTGCATATATGTATTTCTTTCTTGTTAAAAAGGTTTTCGAACATTTCGAACATATGTGCAAGTTAGCTCATCCAAATTTTTGAGCAATGGAGCCCTTATATCACAATAAATTATCGGACCTTATGCATTTCATGTATATTGTAGATATAAACTTGTGAAGTTGATATTTTTAGTGAACTTATTTTTTTATTTTTTGATAATCTTCTTATTTTCTCGATACAAAATTTGATGATTTATTTATATTTATGAATGTTATATATCTTGAAATTTGATTTCTCTAAGCTTATTTTCCTTAAATTTTTATTTATAAATATAGTTGTGCTAACTCTAATGTCACTAGCCTTTTTACAACTAAGAATTGACTACAGTGTAATGTAAATATGGAAATTTTCAAGTTTTTCTAGATAGACCTACTTAATAATTTATATATAATTAATATTGTAATGTCTCATCATGTCAATATTGATCTGCTCGATCAATAAATTATCTGAAGAATGAATTAGTATTACTAGACACATTAAGATAATTTATACTAACATGTTGCTTATGATCCATTGTCCATTCAAGGAATTAAATCCGGTTAGTTCACTTAAAGTTCAAAAAGATGTAAATCCGGTTACAAGGAAAATCCAAGAAAATGCAAAAATGTGAATGTATATGTAACTTAAGATTTGAATCTATGTCCTATTTAATATTGCATAATAGGAATACAAATAAATATATTTTTAAGAAAATGGTAAAATTATGCGATTAATAAAATTTATTTCAGTCATAAAAAAATAAAATAAAGATATTTATTTCATTATTTGTATTATAGACAAAAGATATGCTTAAGAAAAACTATCTTATAACTAATTAATTTAAATTATTTAATTTTTATATTTTTATATTAAATAGGTAGTATACATAAAAATCTTATATAAAAATTTCAAATGTGTGCATTCCTTGTTTAAAAAGACTTGATGAATTCATTTTAAGTTTTTACCCTTTTTAAGAAAATGATAAAAAATTTCATTCAACAATTTTATTTATTTGTGATAACTAAAAGGTCTAGGCCAATATATATATATATAAACACACACATGAGGTCCAATATTTGAATATTTTGGGGGTCACAATGGAGGTCCCCGTCCCCATAGTAATATCTTAGTTTGAGGCAATAATGCCTCCAGAAGATGTGTCTCATGCAGTAATCTTGTGGTCTTTTTGTTGAACACCTTGTCACTTCATGAGCTCCTTATTACTCTTATCTCCTTGTCTCTCCAAGAAATAAATCATTCGGTGTCCTTTTTTATGTCTCCTTATCACTCCAAGCAACCCTTATCACTCCAAATCTCCCTATGTATCCCTTCCTCATCTTTCCAAAAACTTCTTGCGCCTCCCTTCTTTCATCATCTACCTTACCACTCCATCATAACCCCTTATCTAGATCCAACTCCTAATCCCTCCATGTCCACTACTTATCTTTCCAATAGGCTTCCCATATCTCTCTCCTTATTTCACCAAGCAGCTCCTCTTATCCCTCCACCCTAACTACTCTAAAACTACTTCTTATCTCTCCATGCATCTCTCCTTGTCTCTCCTCCCTTATGTCTCCCCCTCCTTATCTCTCCAATCACCTTATCACTCTATCTCCTTTTCCTTATCACTCCATGCAAACCTTATCACTCAAACACCTTTTTGCTACAAGCCTCCTTATATCTCCTAATATCTCCTTGTACCTCCCTTCCTTATTGCTCCACATTCTTCTTATGTCTCCCCTCCTCCATTCTCCATTTCCCTTTTCTCTTCCTCACAACCTCTTATCCAACCACCCTTATCTCTCCTTCAGTCAACCCTTATATCTCCCATACTTGACATATTCTCTCTCCTTGTTGTTACCCCTATCACATTGTTTCTCCATCACATGCAACCTCCTCACAACTTCATAGCCACGTGGAACTTCACCTCCATAGAAGTTCCCTCCACCTCAATAGGAGAAGTATCCATGTAAGGAAAAAATAGGAGCCTAGAAGCCCATCAACGCCCATTACCTCCACCCCAATCACCACCTCTTCCTCCCCTCCAACCACCATTCCTACTTCAACCACCTCTACCTCCAACCAAAGCACCATCCCTAGCTCCACCTCCTCCAACACTGCTTCCACCCCAACAACCATTCGAGCTCTCCCCATCATCTCCAACTCAACAACCACCATCCATACCTTTACTACCTCCAACACCGTGACCACGACCAACTTCTCTACCCCAAGCATTGTCGCCAAAAATAGTAACAAGAACCTTCTAGAAAGAAATAACAGGAAAAACCCAGGAGCAGGACCAAAGAGACCACACAGGAGGGCAAAAACCAAGCCCCAAAATTGGGAATAAAAGTGCCGCAACACTTGAAAGGAAGACAAAGGGACAAGAAAAGCGAGAAGAAGACCTTGCCCATAACAAAGTAAATTAGCCAAACAAAGCCAACCATGCTCCCATTGAGGAGAACAAATCCTCCTCTAACCAAAAGTGCCATAGTAGACCCAAATTGAAGTGGCCACTGCCGTGCACTCTCCAAACCACCCACATTCCTTCAGAAAAAAACTCAAAGGAAGCTGAACAAGCCATCATTAGAAAATGACTCCCAATCCCCTGCATGAACAAAACACCCCACCAAAAGCTAGAAATAGAACAATAACCTCAACATCAGGGCCACCATTGATCTCCTTCCCCATTCCAAAACAAGTCGAAGCTTGTCAATAACATAGAAAAAGGGGGCAAACCTTCTCAGTAAATCAGTCTAAAGAGTTCACTCCACACTCTGGCACAAAGTAGACTGGCATAAAACATCCTTACCAAAACAAGGGGAGAAGATAGAAGAACACAAACAAAGTGGTCTCCCCTCTTCAACATGAAAGAAGCCAAACAACAGGCTGCCTCATAAATGAAAACCCCGCAAAATAGAGCACCAGGGTTCTACAAAAGATAGTCCATACAATCTCCATCGACCAACCCCTTAGCTCCACAACCACCATCGACCTTAGGAATAAACACAAATCAAAAGGGTTTTAGACAACATAAACCCCTTCCATTAGAAACCCACAATCACGTCCACCAAAACCAACAGTCATCAACACAAGATACAATCCCTTCACCTGTTGCTAGGGAAGGAACCCTAGCCCAAAACTGGGCTCGAAAACTAAAGACTTGCATCCTAAAACACAACCACCCAAGGGCAGAGCATGCAAGAGGCACAAAGAACTCTTTCACTACAGCGAGAAAAGAGGCCAACACATGAAACCTGTCCTTAGCCTCCACCCACGAAAGACACCACTCGCTGAAAGCTTCAACTATAGAAAACTTGACCCCAAATTGTTGCACGGATAGAGGTGAAACCACAACAAAGAGTAAGGAGGATGAATGCAACGTGGTCTCCAACGCCTCCAGATAGGACCAACCCTACCAAAGAGAGAATGAAACCGACATGACACATAGAAGGGAACTCCGTGAAAGATGAACTTGCCATCAGGCAACTCTAAAACACACCAGCAATAATCTCTCTCTCTCTCTCTCTCTCTCCTCTATTTCAAAATTACAACAAAGTTATGCTTTCAACAATATTTGTTTCAGTTAAATCTATAATATTTTTACTTCAAAAGATATTTACTTTTTTAGAAAATGATCTCTTGACTTATTCTTACATGGATTTTCAAAATATAGGTATGCTTGTTTTACTTATTTTTACATAGATTCTTCAAATATAAGTATGCTAATTTTACCAACAATAAAAATAGAGTAAATGGACACCATCAATTTAATAGTCTTGCATCTCCGTTCCAAAAAAATCTCCTTTAAGATACTAGTGTAACAAGGCCTCAAAGCAGCTAAGTTCTTGCCAAAATGCTGCTAGAGCTGCTTAAACTTTTCAAAAAAAATTGAAAAATTGAAAATTTAGCATAGGAAAATTTTCAGTTTACTTTTATTTTGCATTGGATGTAAACATAGCAAATATAAGAAGCTAATATTAATATTAAACTATTTTTGTAATTGTAATCTAATATTATATCTACTTTTCTAATGTTATTTTTAAAATATAAAATTATATTTAAAAATAATAATAAATTTTAGGCCTGTTAATGGGCCTTGTAGGGATAATCCTAAGCTGAAAAGAAAGAAGGTATTTTGGCAACCACCAGAGGAAGGATGGGTGAAAATTAACTTTGATGGTGCTGCTCGGGGAAACCCGTGGATCTCTGGATGCAGATGTATTGCAAGCGATTGTCAGGGCAACATTCTTGCCTTTATGGCCAAACGATTGAAGGATGATACGAATAACGTGGCTGAATGTGTAGCAGCTAAAGAGGCTTTAGTCTTAGGAGCCAAATTGAGAATTCGCAGAGTGCACCTTGAAGGAGACTCAGAGATAATAACCAATGGAATATCAAGAGGGAAGATGGTAGCGTGGCATCTTGACAAACACATCAAGCAGATTCGGTGCCTGTTACAAGAGTTTGAGGACTTCAAGGTATCCCATGTTTATCGAGAAGCGAACAAGGTGGCCGATAAGCTGGCTAATATGGGGGCGAATACAACTTTTGGGACTCAATTTGAAATACATGAAGACTTTAGGAGTCTTGAATTGGAATAAAAGATGAAGATAAACTTAATACCCCACTTAAAACATCTAACCAGAGGTACAAAGGAGAATTAATCTGCCATTATGCCCGATGGCACTCAAGTTTATATTATGTCTTCGCATGTGATAAAATTCACACTCATTAATTGGTACTCAGCGAAAGAAGTCCTTCCAGATTGTTCGAAGGATGTAAATTTATGCAGGGGAAGGAGAGCAATCTATGTGGTTTTGAGTGCAGAGGAGAAAATGGAGGCTAACTTTGCGCTTGAGTTTGTCTGCCAAACGCAAGCGTATGAGGGAAAGATCACGCCAAGGAGATTGAGGAACATCTTCATGTTTGATGTTGTGGATTTCATGGACGACATTCACCAGATGTTTGGGATGGAGTATTTGGACTCCTATTGGAGGCGACGCTCCAACCTAGATGTGGCCTCACTCTTTGTAGCACTGGCATTGTCTGTGGGAGAGACTAAGGAGGAGGTCCTCAGGGTAGTGGAGGCATGTGTCGACTCACAATGGTTGCTGGGTTTGGAAGAAATTGTTGACAAAGCGGTGCTGGGGAAAGGACTGGAAATGGGGCTTGAACCATGGAGGCTAATTGGAGGAGGGGACACCTCGGTTCAGCCTCTAGTTGTTTGGACTGCATCGAACCCACAAGGGGTGCACATACCGCGGGTGGAGAAAGGCTGGAAGAAGATCATTACATTTCTGCAGGAGAACATTTGGGAGCAGAGTGAGGGAAGGAAGGGCTTCATGAAATCGACGCCGCATAAGAGTGTAACCGCACCAGGACAACCACTGCGACACCAGATTGAAAGGAAGATGCAAAAAATGGTGGGCACAAGTAGAACGGGAAGTTTGCAAGGTGCCAGCCCCACTGGCATACCAAGATCAGTGCAGGATGACAACGCCATTCCCAATTTCTCGAGGGAGGAGGCATCACAATGGTTTAAAGAATATGCATGGAAGGCTGGGGAAGTTGGTGTTTTTTGTGATCGTTAGTATGGTGGATGTTTTTTGTCTCTTTTGGTAGGGTGTTAATGCCCTTTTGCCTTGTAAAACGACTATATGTTTAGGTGTTTATGGGGGTAGGGAAGTAATATGTCTGTAATGCGGAAGCCAACCGTGAAAATTGGCATTTTGATGTAAATAATGTTATCGATCAAAAAATAATAATAAATTTTAGAATAATTTATTATTATTATTTGTAATATATAAGTAAGCTAGAAATTATAAAATTTACAATTTTTTTAATTTTCAAATAAATTTATTTATGTTTTTAACATTAAAAAAATCTTTATGAAAATAATTAAATTCCAAAAATAATTGAAAATCTAAATTTAATATTTGTAAATATTTTATTTTAATATAAAATAAAAAATTAATAATATATTTTAAAACTTACTTATTAATATATTCAAATAAAACATTAATAGAAAATTTAAAAATAGAGAATTTCATAATTTTAAATAATTTTTATGTATATTTTAATTAGTATAAAAAAATTTAAAAATGGAAAATTTCATAACTTTAAAAAATTTACATGTATACTTTAAATTTGCAACATAGAAAAATAACTGATTTCAAAAGTGTGTTGCCTATAGTTCACAGCCTACCACAAGAACTAATAAAAATAAAGATTGCCCATTGAACCTACAGGCCCACTTGATAGTTTGAACCATGGCCCTCGGATGTTCATATACAGACCGTTCTCTAAAAAACAAATACACAATTCCTATTTTACTATTATAATATACTAAAAATATGTGGCATGGATTGTGGTTGATTTTCTTCCATGCTCCATCTTTTTTGGCTCTTCTGCACACTTAAGCAATCATATCTTATATTGAAGTACCCAAATTCTTTACACATCTGACCACACACAGTCAGACCAGGAACCAGACATAATATATCTTATTTCAGAGCACACTTGATGACATGTAACCTACATACAGAATGGGAGCCTTCGCCATTTCCTATTGTTCCAATCTGTACTCCACCCAAATATCCACCAATTCATCATCAAAAGCGAGGAGACACTCAAGATTACCTTCAACTATTCATATTTTTCCATTCAATGTTAGCTCAAACAGAAAGAAATTAGCTCACAGATGGCCTTCAATGGGCTTGGCAGCTGCAGCAGGAGACCAGCTCGTAATTCAGGAATGGCCAAACCCAATGACACTAGAAGATATGATACAGCAAGTATGTTATAATCTTATTTTTATGTTACTTACGAATGACTGGTACTCTTGTTCAAAGTTGCTGTCCATTTTCCATGGTTCTCTTTTCCTGCCAATGCAGTTCAGTCAACAATTGTCATGGGATGAGCTTGAGTGGCAAATGATCAGGGTTTTCATAATGGAGCCTCTTGTTTAAATCTTGATGGGATGTGTTAAAGAGTTGAAATTGGATAAAATACTATATCTAAGGAGACATGTTAATGTTGGATTTGGAATCGGGTAAACTTCTATATTCAAATTTTGGATTTGAATAGGCTAAATTTTCACATATAACTGTTGTTTAGAAAAATTGGGTGAAATACCACATCCAACCAAATACGGTTGATTGAAATTAGACAAAATGCCACATCCAACTGCTATGCATTGAAATCGTGTAAAATGCCACATCCATTAAAACAAGTTAAATGTTGAAACTAGGTAGATTATCACATCCAATTAGACAAGTTGAAGTTGGGTGTTTGAGTGCACTGTATCCCAGCCTAAATGATGGGATAAACTAGATCATGACATCCAAGTTGGAGGAGGGAAATATACCAATTAAAAAACTATCTATAACTGCTGCTCCTGGAATGTGGTAGGTCGCCCACTAGTAAAAAATTGCTGATATATTAGTAGTGCAGGGGCGTTTCTCACACTGCACAGTATCTTGCAAGCTATATTTCATCGATCCCTATCTTGGCAGGGAAATGCGGAAAGGGGTGGCCAGAAGTAGCCTTGAAATCCTAGGAACAATAGCTATATTGAAAAATAGCTAGGAGGATGAAGCATGCGGACAGGACATGGGGGAATTTTAAGAAAACTATTTATATTGAAAAACAACACAGAGGATGCAGTTGAGGAATGGAGTGTAGAAAGGGGAAACAAGGGCAGAGGCGGGGACTGAAGCATCCACTTGGAACATAACTTATAAGTGACTCGGGCAGGGGCATAGTCCATACTCCATAGCACGCTTTCTAAGTCAGCAGTGAAGGAGTATTGTAATTAGTGTTGTACAAGTTAACAGCATAAGGATATTGTTCATATTTCTGTTAGCGCTGCCGAGGAAACATTGTTTGTGACAGATTGAGCAATGCCCACCCAAAGTAGCAACTATTATGTATATTAAGTTGGGCTTATGGACTCCTATTTTTAGAGGTTTCAACCTAGATCTTTATCAGTTGAAATAAAATAAAATAAGTGACAGGCGCTATTACTGGTTTATGAATAAATCATTATGGATGATAAATTCCGGATGATTCATTTGCTATATGCTTGTGCAAACAGATCTGAGTTATTCTTGAGTGACAATAGATTTATTTTCCATGCAAAATGATAAACCAGTTTTAGTTATGTGTTCTATGTTTGTTCCTTCTTAATATATGGACTCATGGAATGGCAAACTTGAAGCAGAAATGGCTACAAGGGAGTGCATGTACTATTAAACTGGACTTAAGCAGTAGCTGAATGGGCATAATTTGTCATATGAGACAATCTCATGAACTGGCTTATACAATTTTATGTAATCATCGCAAGATCTAACAAAGACTTACAGAGTTATTTGTAACTTGAACTTCTCTTTGATTACAAGCTTTATGAAAAATACTAGATATTTTTAGTGCTAGTAGGACGATGCACATTCAAATTTTTTTGTTGGAGGAAATGATTTATTTATTCCATAAGTTTGCAAGAGTGCCTGCCAGAAGCAGTTCTTAGCTCTTCACAAAGCTCCACAAAGACTATCAAGTGAATTATTAGCTTAAATTATCTCTGCAGTAAACAGTTGTCTGTGACTGAAGGCCGTCATAGACACATGTTTACAGAGCTGTGTATATGTGTCTGTGTGCCCTTTTCAACCATTTCTGCCAGTCAGTGCTAATAAATTGCTAGTAGCATGATGTGGGGTTGTCTCTAAGAAAAAAGGTACTGATCTGAAATCGGACCAGTTTAAATTGGACCAGCTGGGTCAGTGCTGCAAGAGTTCTGAATGGATGCCAGTTTGCCGGCAGCAGTATCACAAGTATAATAAGTGACTTGGAGCCTTTGTATAGTTAGATCAGATTGGGTGCAGTGCATTAAAGCACTTTCTTATGTGCAGCAGTGCTGCAAGTGTTCTGAATGGCCTCAAGTTTATGAGCAGCAGAGCCGTGAGTGTTCTAAATGACCTGGGAGCCTTCGTAGCATTAGGTTAGATTGGGTGCGATTCTTTTGTTTGATTCACTTACGCTGAGCAATGATATTGTTTGCAACGATGCTGTAGGTTTGTTTAAGGGAGATGATATTGTATGCTAGAGGATGGAGCAGCAAGTGTGACATTTGGCAAGATGGAGCTTAATAATGCTATGGGTTGAATCCAGACAACTTCATCGCATTGGTGACTATTTGTCCAAGCTAGTATGTAATCGAATTGCCTCTGGGTGCGGTAGTATGGAAGTGGAATCATCAGAAGTAGACGGGGCAGAGGTTGCAGGACAACAGAGAAGATGAGATCATGAGAGACAGAATGGAGTCAAAGGGGCAACTAGCAAAAAAGTGCATTGGGCAGGTAGCAAACAAGTGCAGTGGCTAGTGATAGGGCACGGATGTTCCCTTTTCATGGCAGCAGTTGATTCCCTCTTTCTCATGCACGCAACCATTTCCTTTCTTGCATACAATCTATCATGTACTAGTGTTTGGGCAAATGTTCCCGTTCCACATTGGCGATGATTTAGATTCTGGTGGCTTGGTGTTCATTTCTATTCTTTGTAGAAGTTTCATCTTTTTGTTAGGTGACATGTTTGTGGACCCATGAGTGACTATTGTCACATTGGAAGGTGACTGATGTCTCTATGCAGAGCTGAGTTTTCCCTGCTCTAGGTTATGGCTTTTCCCATCTTGCTGGGTGGCATTGGTACCCTGTTTTAGGGAGGGAGCCATTTCATTCTTGGGAGGTAGCGAGCCTTCACCTTTCCCGAGTGTTTTGATCCTCTTCATGGACAAGTGCAAATGACCAAGTGACGGCAGAAAACAGAGCGCAGGAAGGAATTGTAGAGCATGAGAGGTAGAGAGAAGACAAAGAGTGTGTAGGCTGATGCTGAGGGAAGTGGTATCCTAAGGGGAAGTTTCCCTTGTTTAATGGTTTTATGGGATGCCATTACTAAACTATGACTGTTGCACAGTGCTAAATGCTAGGTACTCATTTGCAAATGGAATAAGCTTTGTGGGCCTGTTTGTGGGAGATTGAAGAAGTCATGTGGTGGCATACCGCATTTGCATCTTATTCCCCTGTGGTGGAATTCATTGAGGCCATTGTTTACGGATTTGGTCAATACATGAACTCTTACAGGCATTGCATGATGGACCATCAATGTCAATGCAACTAATTGAACTTCATTCATGTGAGGGTGGAGGCTATATCAGTTAGGTCTAAGCCTAGGATTGCTGCTGATATCTGGAGCAAAATTTGCTGCAGGTCATTTCATTTTTAGGGTAATGTGGATAGAGGTAGTGTGTGGGAGAATTTAGGGCAGATTTAGCACACAAATAATGCTATATTTCTTCTCTCACTTCAATAAAATGATATTATAAATTTATAGTAGTTTCATCTCCTATTATAAGAGAATTGTTATACCTCCAATGACCACTTTTCTATATGGATGAGTTGTTTAAACAACTCATGATACAAACAAGCACTCCTCAACAAATAATTATATGACAAACTAACAAACCAACGTGAATGATGTGATATTTCCAACACTTAGGACACACCAAGAAATAGACACCACACAAAATGGTCTCTAAACAACAAAAACAACTGAGAGATTAAAGTGAAGACTAACACCCAATCTCCAACCTACTAGCCCACAAAGGAGATAACTCCCAAGGGCTTGAGAGTCAACAAGGGACTATAAAACATGACCAAAAGCAATATGAATGAATGGGAAAGAGTCCTACCCATCCAATTCACATTAAGGCCACAAGAAGAACACAAAACAACCCCACCATGAGGTGGGTTCTCACACCCAACACACAAGAGATACATGGTGATGCCGAAACCTGCTCATATATCGCCAAACAAGATTCTGCTTAATTGTTTCAAGGAGCAATAATGTTTTGGCAGCTCGATCTGTTTATGCTGTCCGCAACATCCTAATGATCCACCACTTATAGTAGACTGCCAAAGTTGATGCATCCAATACTTATTTGTGTAAACTACCATTCGATACTGTACTTGACTGTGTACATAAGTTCCAAAGCTCTTCTCATCATGTAAAGCATCACAACTGCAGTGAAAAAGTAGAACTTGTCCTCAAAATATGTAGTCATTAGATCACAAAGGATTGCTTTAAGATGAAGAAGCTCTTAAATGTTAGCAAGAGATAACCTTCAAGTTTCTGATGTGTCTACATCAAGTTTTGTAAGTGCCGGGAGAAGGAAACAGGGTGGAAATGTGAGGAAATATGTTCTAGGTTGCATAAGGGTTCACGTCAATGCACCTTAATGTGTTTTCAAAAGTGTGAATGATATAAGTGTGGTGATTGCCGAAAAATGGCTGAAGTTCAAACAGCAATAAAAAACAAACAAACAATATTACAATTTAAAATGCAAGAACTAAAGGAAGAAATAAAGTGATTGAACACATTAAAGAGAAACATTTATTTGCAAAGAACTGAATGAGGAAGAAGATGCTACAGTAGGATACTTAGAGGTCATGGACCAAACAAAAAAAATTATTCAACTAAGACATGGAATTTGACCATTAATAACAAAGATTGAAGAGTATCAATTTGGATAGGGAAATCGAGTTTCTTGAAGCTCAAGGAAATTTTTTCAATCCAAATGGATCTAAGCAGCTATTTGTTTCAGGGAACTGGTGATAATAGAAAACTCATATTGGTTCCAAATGCCATCAATGGCATATGGGAGAAGAACTAAGGGATGATACTGCCACAATGTACTTGATCTATTGGAGGAACATACTTGTAGAGGATGGTACTTGGGAGGAGCCAAAGATATTTGAACATCCAACACCGCATTTCTTGTGGGCAATCGATTTCAGGAAAGGTAGATTAGTAATGTTCCTTTTCCAATCTGTAGCACTAAGTTACTTTTAGTAGTTAAATAGGACTATAAGTACTTTTAGTTAGAAAGTAGAATAATGGAATAGGTTGGCTAGCTGAGTGTGTACTGGCAGTGTAGGAATAGTAGTAAAATAGGTGGCACTATAGTTCCTTTTAGTTAATATTACTTTTTGGAATTAGGTAGCAGTTGAGTCTTTCAAATATTTGTCAGTTTTCTCAGCAGCTTTCAGTTAGCATCGTCAATCGGGAAATGCACAATCCAGCTGGTTGCCATTGATTAAGGTGTAACTGCCTGTGATTTAGGATCACAAGAAACATGGAATATAAACATTGTTGGAGAAAAAGTTTGAAAATTTACAACTGAAAAACTCAATTCCTTTGCTAGTAAAGGAATGCTTCCTACAACACTTTTGGCACTTGGAGATGAAAACCTTCAAGCATGCCAACTTGATTTCTTGGGGATGGAAACACTCAGGCAGCAGTAAGTGGTGCACAGTGATAGCAAGATCATGCGGAGTGACTAGCATCATCAAGGTGATCAAGTAGGAGCATCAAAGAAATTTAGATTTGTATGGTGAGCGTGCCCAGTGCTAGACTAGTTGATTTCCATTAAAATTTATATGTCTGTGTAAGATAATATAAAGGAAAGAAATATCAGTTGTCAGACCCCTTCTGAGTTTGTGTTTCTGTATGTATTTAGTTTGAGGTATTACAAGTAGACATTAATGCATTAAGATGAATGCAATGCTATATTCAGAGGTTTTGTAGATCTACCTAGAAATGAGTGCGAACATGAAGATCTGCTCTTGTGCCATTGTAGAAGTTTATTTCAAGATATTGTTTTATGTCCTTCAACTGGAAGGTCATAATTTTCCTGAGAACATAATGTACACCCTCAAAATCCCCATGCTTGTTTTGGTCAAAAAGGTCATATGATTAGTAATTTCGTTACAAAACACAATAACAAAGTCACAACCAAAACTGGTTTTAAATTACCAATTTCATATTCCATGCCCTTGATGGTTCAACTCAAATAATCTTTGAGGGCATTCAAACTTCAGATCCACCTCACCGACACTCCTCTTTTCAACTGTGACCGGCTTCCTACTCCTTTGTTCATATACTTCTTCCATAGATGGCCCCTTCACAATAGCCCTTCATAACAAGAATATTCCTTGTGAGGATACAAGGAACAATGAAAGACACCTATTCAAGTAGTCTCCTCATTTTGTATTAATAAGAACTACAACTTGCTTGAGGAATCAGGACCAATAATGTCTCAAAACATTTTAATAGATTCTAAGAAATGAGGGATGTAAGGACACTATTAAAAGCTAATAGTATTAATTTTCACCACATGTTCCACTCATTAACGAGTTGATCACAACAGGATCAATGATACAAAATGTTATGAAAAATGTTTGGCCGAGTGACTTTGTTTTACAAGAATGAATAGAGAGTGTTATGGGAATCTGAATTTACTTCCTTTATAGCAAGCTCAC
This sequence comes from Thuja plicata, assembly GCA_018584345.1. Taxonomy (NCBI): domain Eukaryota; kingdom Viridiplantae; phylum Streptophyta; class Pinopsida; order Cupressales; family Cupressaceae; genus Thuja; species Thuja plicata. The sequence continues at coordinate 1,264,040 of MU223378.1, read as the reverse complement.
AAGAGAAGCTCAAACCTCAAAATCCAGATAGCATTGTTGATCAAGCAAATAAGGAATTCCAAGCATCCAAATTTTCAAAATCTTAGACAAAATGAAAATATGTATACAACTATGCTACTACTAGTTTATAATTATTTTATGAGATGTGTGTTCATTTAAATGCATATTTCCTCCTCTTATCTCAGGCTAGAACTGCTGTAGAAAATGGTCTTAGAGATGGAAAGTCACGCCAACTGCTACAACTCTTGCTACCTGTAGATCAACGACAACTCAACTTTCTTGACACTGAACCAAGGTTTTCCTCAAAATTCTCTTATTTCAATTTGGGAAAAAATGATTTGAATTTTATACCACCAGATACGAGTTGAGAATTTTTCATGCCATTTCATTTGGAATGCTGAGCTAAGCCAACTATTTCATTTCTACATCTGTTCCATTTTTTGTTTGCATTTTCATATCTTTTTGTTGAAGTCTTACTCTGTAAAGGCCAAGATGCTTAAGGTTGTTGCATTCATCTGTCTCCAATCCCACTTTCTAGTTTATACACCATTTAATTATAAAGTAAGTCTCTGACTAAAAATGGATTCAAGGAGTTAGTATTTCCACAGTCCATGATAGTGATTTCATATGCATTTGGATTTAGCTCTCTAATGTTTTTTGGATTGATGTTTAGGATCACATCTGTGACCCATCATTAGGACGAGTCATTTTTATTTGTTGCTGGATCATGGAGTGTGATACAAAACATTGATCTAAAACTAACAATGGATCATGAAACCACTTTTTATGATTTCCCTTCTTTCTTTTGCTATGTTAAGCATGTTCATCATATTCATGTACCTTATCTAGTTGTCTGTCTGTTCAATCAACAATACATATAGTTTATGATTCTATGAGTATGTTCCAAGACACTAATTGATGTCATGTGCTCTGTTGGATTTGCAGAGATTATCCATGTGGTATAAGAGAGGAATTCAATGCTTGCTCCAGAGTTGTGACATCAATTCTTCAAGGTTTACAAGTGACAGAAGGAAGTGCCAAAATATTATCAAGACCCTTTGGAGAATTTGAAAATGAGATGGATCCCATGGCTGTTTTGTATCCTACAAATAGTTCAGTGGCCGCTATAGTGTTTCCCATATCAGATACACTGAAACAGGTTATTTTTTTTATCTACAAACCATTTCCCTGAACAAAGGATTTCACTAGTGCCGATCATTCTGGGGTTGTTCCTTTCTCTTTGGGTGTTGTTGTCATCTGCAAATTGTTTGTTACTCTTTGACCATATCTAGATATAATAGAAAAGGAGATGGAATTTTCTCTCCTTAGAGATGTGGAAAGAGAACTTAACTGAAATTCTAATTTGAGGTAAAATTTTGAGTAATTCAGTGAATTCACAAGTATTTTTTCTTTCAGATTAAATCATTTGCTAAGGATTCTGAAAAGAGGCCCGTGCTTATAGTGAACCCACAGTGGAGGTCAACTGGTCAAGTTGTTTCTGACTTTGGATTTGGTCCTTGGAAGAGGTAATTCAGTGTAGTTGCAAACTCTGAACTAGCTTTTTTTTATTTTAATTTTATATGATTGAGAGATCTTAAGTTATAAAGTGCTGCAGTGAAACATATAATCATTAGAAACTTAATATTCCATGAGATTCTTTGTGCTTTTGTGCCTGACAATATTTTAAGATATTAATTTCTACTCATTCAAAGTTGTTTGGAAAAAGATAGGTGACAATTTGAATTGACAAAAACTTAACACTGAGTATAGAAATTCTATCTTGCCAGACAAGCAGAGGAATTCCTTGCCTCTTTCGAACCAGTATATGCACTTCTAGAACAGCGGGTTGGTGAAGCGTCAAATATACTTTCTGGATCAGGAGGGGTTGTGAGAATCTTGAGATTTTATCCATCAGATTGGCAGGTAAATTTACAAATCAATTTCTTTCTTTGTTTGTCCTTGATTCTCTGAATTTCCTTTACCATTTATTATGTTTTCATGGAGATATTAATTAACAATCGGATTTGAACCTGTTTCTAGACTTAATTTAGTAGCTCGTGGTACTTTCAACTCGGGAATTTGCGTAGTTCCATGACTTGGACTCGCTATGACTTGGCAAGGTCAACTTGACCCGTGACTCGCCAATGACTCGGCTATGACTCAGAAAAATAAAAAAACAGATTTTTTACGATTTAAAACTTGTTTCATGGACCCATTATTGAATAAAGCTTAAAGACACTATAACATCATCAAATAGAAAGCTTATATATCATTTTGTCATTTATGGTGCAATCTGATTTAATGTTATTCATGCTATTGTTGTATTTCATTTATCTATGGTATTATGCAATCTTGTTGAATCTGTATATGCTGTGCAATCCATCTCCAGTTAGGCATCTAACATTTTGGTGCCGTTGCCTAAAGTTTGAACCTTGCGGTCGAGGGAAGTAGGATTGGCATGATGGCGGCATAATGGGTCGTACCTTCGACCAACAAGTCTTGGTAACTGATAGTGACAGAGAAGACAATACTGAAGTAACCAGAGAAGACCAGTTAACACAGTAGTTGGTTCACGCGTGAGACGTGTTGGTTGACGAGTACGTACAACAGGAGGCTCGGGAGAGAGCGGTCTCGGTTGGTACGGTACGCACCGAACTCATGGTGAGCAGTCCTGTGTACGATCTTCTAGGTAGTCTTCCGAGATTGTTAACTCCAACAATTAATGCCCAACCTACCAAACATGGCATAAGGCAATGCATGAAGGCGGAGACAAAAGAAGAGAAGGAAACCAAAACTACCGTACGAAGGTCTCTGCGTATCCAAGAGCAAGCTGAGAGACGCCAACGACTACAACAACCACTCTCGAGCAATTCTTGGGCGCACGAAGGATATGACACTGATAGTTGGGAAGGTGGTGACTCGGTACCAACTGAACCATCCGTACATTCCGAAGAGGACAATAGCCAAGAGGGAAATCTCGGAGGGGAGGTAGCGGATTTATTTGAGAGTACCCTGTGGGGCATCGGCAATTTCGTTATCTCGAAGGGGTCAAGAATAGAGAGAACAAAACCAAAGACTCCAAGGAGAAGAGAGTACCGGTACCACTATGAAGGAGGCAACCAAGACGTAAACGATAGAGGTGGAGAGGTAGAAGACTCGCGCGTAGCCAGAGGTGCAGAAGACGCATAGGGACGTGAAGGAGGAACCAACCCACCGACATCTAATAACGTGCACGGTGCCTACCGTACGTGGAAAATGGAAAACCCCCCGGAGAAACAGAAACTGCCCAAGTTCAGTGGGGACGGATCGAAGGATCCGGCTCGCCACTGTAAAACATGTGTAACGATATGGGAAGCAAATGGCCAGGATGACCATGACTACTGGTTGAAGGCTTTTCCTGCCACACCTACGAGGGATTGCAATCGATTGGTACACGAACCTGCCAGCGGGGGGCAAGGCGACTTGGGATGACCTGAAAAAAACATTCCAGGAGGAGTTCAGATTGCTCCGTGATGATGATGTAGTGGCAGAAATTTACAATACACGACAGGGAAAAAATGAAACGGTACGAGCTTACCATCGTAGGCTAAAGGAACTCATTGGTAAACTTGAAAACCAGCCAGCGGATGGTCTAAAAAAATGATGGTTCATTGAGGGACTAACTCCATCCCTACAGAGGAAGATGAAAGTGGTGCCACCATCCTCGTACATCAACGCCTACAATCGTGCGATGGATATTGAAAGTGAAAACAAGACATCTAGAGGTAAGAAGAAGATGAGTGATGACGATAACATGGATGGGGACAATGAAGGAGAATCCAAAACTATACATGTGCTACAAAAAGACGTGTTGAGAATGATGAAGGAAATGAGGGCTGGAAAGGAGGAGACAAAAGATGGCAAGGAACTTTGGTGCACGAATTGCAAGTTGGAAGGCCATACTAGAGCTAACTGTCCAAAGAAAGCATTTTGTGACATCTGCCAGGTACTAGGGCACCCCATCAAGGTGTGCCCGTACAATTTGAAGGCAAGGAGTGCTCAAGTGCTCTTTACCCAAGGGGAACAATCAACTCCGCCTGTCACACCTCCAAGAAACACAAATGCCTCGCCAAGAGGTTACCGCAACAACCAATGAGGAAGTAATAACAATAGCAACAATAACACACCAAGAAGCCACATCCAGTCGACGCGAAGGGGCGACCCATGATACAATGCCGCAAATGTAACGAGTGGGGCCACTTTGCACGGGACTGTCAAAGCGGCAGTGGTCAAGGTGGAGGAAGCATGCTATGCAAATGGTGTGGTCCTGGTAGCCACAAGGATGCTGATTGCCCTAAGGGGAAGGGGGTAAATATGATAAACATCATAGGATTTGAGGAGGAGGTCCTGACAATCACAAGGTCCCAAACGAAAAAAGCCATGTACCTCGATCCACGTACGGAGAAAGAAAGGTTGAAGGAAGCTAGAATGGAAACGAAACTGGCAATGGAGGAAGAACGGAGGCAAACACATGGTACTCCCATACAGTCAGCTTTAGAAGCCAACATCATACAACAAATGTTACAGGCGACGGTCCTAGTATGAGTGGCAGATCTACTGGAGACGCTACCACAACTGAAGGTGGCAATCACTAACATAAGTGACACTAACGGCAGCTAAGATATTGGCAAACATGGGGCGAATGAGACAGGAAAAAATGATGAGGACTGCTACCTCGAATGGTGCCACAGATCCTATGCTGTTAGTAGTGGGTGTCAGACGGACACCCGTAGTGGTAGAAATGGAAATCATGGGACGTACGCTGACCAACACTATCGTAGATGGAGGATTTGGTGTAAATGTATTGCCAGAAGAAACTTGGAAGGCCCTTGGTAAGCCTACACTTTGGCCGTCGACCTTCCACTTGGTAGGTGCTGACCAACATGGTATAAAACCAATCGAGACACTCATGGCGCAGAAGGTTGTTATTGGAACCCAACAGTTCTTTCTAGATTTTGTTGTCATCACCCTCGAAAGGAAGGGGTATGATGCCCTCCTCGGCAAGGGCTGGCTCATCATAGCGAAGGCCAACCACAATTGGAAGAACACCCTTTCCATCGAGAGTGATGGAAAGAAATATGTCATCGACCTACGGAATCGGGCGGTAAGCTTGGAACTGGCATCAGACTCCGAGTCCGAAGGAGGAGAGTCAGGCGAAGAAAAAGGGATCGAACCGGATGATGAGGGAGTTCTGAGACTTGAGGATTGTTCGGAAGACGAAATGAGTTCACTAAATGGATTGTTCCACTGGCAGATGGAGGACTATGATGTTTTCCATCTAGGGTGTAACATGTTAGAGCTTCTGGAAGAAATCATTGACTGCGGACCAAAGCATTTGGAAAAAAACCTAACTTGTAGGAAACCTTCAACTCAGGACCAAAGAATTTGGAAGAAAAGACAGTTGGGAGCATATCTTACGCACATCGGGAAGGAAGGGGTCCGTATAGACAAACACCAACATACCGTGTGGACGAGAAAAGGCGGGTTGGCAGACCTCTGTACGAACAAAGGAAGAAGCAAAGACCGTATGGTCTGTACGAATGCAGAAGGGGCCGTACGGTGTACGGATTGAGCGGAGCTGGGAGGAAGAAGGATTAAACGTACAAGCGAGAGGAAAAATATCCCTACGGTAGAGGCCACAAGTGTTATACGTATGGGAGAAAGGAAGGAAAAACGAGACGTCGAAGAAATTGAAGACATGAAAGAAAATCGAAGAAGGGGAATTCCAGGCCGTAAGGAAAGTACGGAAGCCACATAGAATACAGTCCGTACGACACATACGACGACAGGAAGCCGACTTGGCCGTACGACCGAGAGAGAGGAGGGCATCCGCTAGCCCCGTAAACCACGTACGACATGAAGTGGGGAGCATACGCCTGGAGGACAAGATCGCTGTACGAGGAGATAGGAAAATGCAACACCGTACGGAGCAGGAGCCGTACGACTTGAGAGAGAAAAAGTGACCGTACGACATGTTACCGTACGGGTCGTATGACCGAAAAAGAGAAAAAAGGTTGTCTGGAAAATGACCGTACAGTGTCGTACAAACATTGTTCTACGTCCTTACGATCAAAAAGGGATCTCATCATACGACCTTTTCAACCACAACAGTGGCCATTACATCGTATAGTTGCAACACCCTGAGATAGAGCGCGACGTAAATGGAGCAGTTGTACAGTCACGGATTCAGACAATACAGTCCGTACGGCTAATAGGCACCAACGCTCTCAAGTTGTCTGTACGGTTGGTAATAGCATAGCAGACGCTCCAATGGGCGCCATGGGCAGTGGAGTTGGCAGCACCATGACAGTTGGTAGAAGAGAGATGGCATTGAAAAAAAATCAAGAAAATGGTGTGCCATGGAGTTCTGTGTGGTAGACAACTTTTTTGTTTGGGGGGATGATGTTGGCGGCAATTATGCCAGGAATAGTTAAATAAGACTTTGTGTTAGTTAATGTAATAAAACATTGTTCCGAAGGGGTGTCAGTTGTGTTGTCAGTTGGTGACGGTTGGAGACTTAACCAACCGTGTGCGTCTATTTGTAGGGAGTCCGGAACAAGTGAAGTGTGTGGTTAATGTTGGGAACTATTATGCTACGGAAAATATATCATTCTGTCATTTATGTGCAATGTGATTTTATGTTATTCATGCTATTGTTGTATTTCATTTATCTATGGTATTATGCAATCTTGTTGAATCTGTATATGCTGTGCAATCCATATCCAGTTAGGCATCTAACAGACCACTGCATGCCTAGGTATGCCCCCAACGGCTGGAACTCGTGGTAAGGTCAGTGTTAGTGTTTGTCCTGATAATTTCGGGGGTTGGAACACAATTGGTGGGGTAGAGATGGTGTGACTGACGTCCACTTCTTCATCCAAGTCATCCTCACCGCCGCTTGTAGCTACCAGAGTGACTTCCACTGCGACACTATCACTTGCTGAGGACACCACCTCAATGGCATCTATCTCTGCGTCTTCCTCGCTGTCACTGTCAGAGGATTCCTCCTAGCCCACCATCTCTTCACGTGACCATTTTCTGGATGATGGGTCGTCTCCTGTGAGTATGTCTATGTGCGTCCAGTAAAAAATGGTGGCAGGATGGGCTCCACGTGGCTAAGTGGCCTGTAGCTTCCCCATTTCTCTACTAGCACCTGCATCTGTACTGCATCCAGATAAGGCCCAATGGCATGGTGTGACATGTAGAACACTCTATGTTCTAGTGTGAGAAACTCCCTTATTCTATCGGAGAGTTACTCACCCCTGCCATGAGGTTAATCTGCCATACGGCTATGTCTGAAGCTCGGCTGGCACCTGTGAGGCGACTTTTAATAATATCAACAATACACCTTTTATTTTCAGCTCTAACCCTAATTTCGAATTAGGGTTTCATTTGCCCTTTTTATTAATAAAATAACTTTATTTTATTTTATTACTTTATTACTTTATTAGAAAGTGATAATAAATTCACTTTTTATTATTTTATTATAAAGTGAATATAAGATCACTTTTTTATTATTATTTTATTATAATCTCAAACTTAGGAAATAATAATTTATTTCCTCAATTACTCATAAAATGCAAACTAGGGCTCAAGACCAAATTCTGTCTGAAGCTCTAGCTTACTAAACCCTGCAAGCTAACTGGAACCTTGCTCAATTACAACCGGAAACTGCACAAGAAGTCCCAAAGTGAGTCCCCTTATCAACTCGTTGGCCTACAGGAACTCAGGTGATAGGCCAACTCTCTGCTCATCTCCTATCACCTAGAAAGGGGACATTACATTTGTGGTACGGGTACGGTTTAGGGCCAATTTTTAGGGGATTGTAAGGGACGACTATTAAAAAAATAGGGTATTTTATATATACAAAGAAATTTCAAATACGCATATCATAATATTGATAAAGCATTCATCATAGACATTTTAGAAGCTTAGCATTATACTTGAATTGAGATTTCACATGTGAATCGATAAGCAAAATAACAAAATTCAAATGCTTTCATTGTCAATATATGGCATACATATAGCAAAAATGGCCAAAGGCTTCAAATTTCAACCATGAAATGACATAAAATATCAAAATGTAAATAATATAACTAAACTACTAAACACTAAACATAGAAGTGCGCAATAATTTAATTGTCCATAATTAGTAGATGGTAGGTCTAAGAGTCTAAATAAGGTAGATTTGATGCCCTAACCTCCCCTTTCAACTACTGTTCACTCCTTGACCAGCCGCTTCTCTTGCTGCTCTTCTCCTTTGCGAATGTGAAAATGAATTTCTTTTTCTTCTTTTTGGTTATTTTATGCTTAGATTAGGTTTTGTTATTGTTAAATGTGGTTTGGGTGTCCTTGTGGGCCAGCCAACCTTTTTTTCAAATTTAAAAATGCCTTATTTTTAACACTGGCAGTCCAAAAATGGTTTGGGCCATGGGGGACGGCTAGAAGTCCCCGGGACGGGTAGGGGACTTCTAGCCATCCCCTAGCCATCCCGGGGACTTCTAGCCGTACCCTCGTACCCTGCTGCTCTCAAAGTGGTGTTTCGGGGATGGTACTCGATTTGCCCATTTTGAAACACCATTGGGGATGGCAAAAATCCATCCCCGTGTCCCTGTACTGTACTGGGGACGAGAGTAGGTCTAAAAGTCTAGGGGATGTGGTCCTGTGGAGCACAACCTTTGGCCTTTTCCCTTTTGGCAAATTTAATGAATTTGGACATAATATTGTTGAGCTCTTCTATGGGAACACTTGGCATGATCTGACTAGTTGAAGATGAATGGGCACCACCTCAACATGCTTAGCTTATACACTTCATCAATATCTCTTGGGGATGAGGAAATATCTCTTGATACTCAACATTATTAAGTTCTCAATCCATTGCAGTGGCTCATATTCCCAAATTGCTTCATCTTCATGAATATGTTGCCCTTTGTAGCTTTTCACCCCAAAACCTTTCTCTTTGGAGTAGCTTGAACTTGTACTTGAAATCTTTATGTCCTCACGATGTCCTGACCTTGGTCTTGCACTTGTAGAAATGATGTAAATGTTTCATATGGTTGGACCATCTAATTGAACTTGGATTTCCGAAGGAAATTCAAGTTTGTAATAATTTCCTCTATCTTTGGCTTGTCCCTTTCCTCGTGCAACTTGCACTTTGAATTTCAATTGGGATGCCTGGAAATTGGACTTGGCCTTGGACTTGTCACTTTGATTTGCCCTTCGACTTGGAACAACCTTGCTTACACCTGAACCATTCCGTTCCTTGCCAGCTTGTGAAACATCATTTTATTAAACACTTGAATTTCAAATTTGATTATAATCAAGTCCAAAGATTAGTATTTAAGAAATCAGAATTCAAGATGAAGAAAATTTAATTCATAGTTTGTTTTATCTACTTACTGCTAAGCTTTATGACTCCTTGAATTTAACATAAATGAATCAACCGAGATCTGAGATATTTCAATCTTTTTAAGGCATAATCACCTTCAGGTTTTTACAAAATTGGTATATGCTTGTAACTTACAGCTCTTACAGCTAGCTCCTTCTCACAACCTAAGTTTAAACATTCAAATAACTGAAGCTTAAGGCTTCCAGATCTGATTATGAACCATAAGGCTTATGGTTTGATCAAAATAAAGAGCTATAACGAGGGGCGGAAATGACACGTCCATGTGGCAAGGGGCTTATAGAGATTTCTGGAAATGCATGCCCTATGTGGCCAGTGAATTTGAGGTAACTTGGAATTCTCATACCTATGTGGCAAGGTAAAACATGATTTTCAGAAATTTCATGTCCACGTTGGCAGGTGCAAAATCGGAAATATCACGTCCATGTGGCAACTCTGATTTGAGGGCCTCATGAGGCAACTTGAAAATCAGAATTCATGGCTCTAAACATCAAGTGAAACTCGGAATTCTAAGTTTCATATGGCAAGTGATAATCAGATTTATTGGGGTCATGTGGCAAGGGTATTTGGCAGGTCGGAAATTATATGGTCATGTGGCAGGGGTATTTGGTAGATCGAAAATTATAAGGTCATGTGGCAAGTGACTTCAAGTTTCATGTGTGAAGTTAACTTCAGAAATCACCAGCCTATGTGTCAAAGACAAAATCGGAATTTAGAGGCTCATTTGGCAAGTGGAAGCTCGGAAATCTCTAGCCTATATGTCAACTCGGAAATGAGGGCTCTATGTGTCAAGGAATTCAGAATTGACGTGAAGATGTGGTAAGATGCATTTCGGAAATCATGGGGGTATGTGCCTCGGTATTTCGGAATTCCAAGTGTTATGAGGCAATTAGATTTCAAAATTCCTCATTGGATGTGGCACATGTCCCTTGAAGACCTTTTGGACTTGGCATGGTTATGTGGCAAGGTGACATAGCGAATTGGAAATCTCATGTCCATGTTGTAAAGAAATTAAAATCCCCAATAACAGGGCAGAGCATGAACAAAGCTTGCAAGCTCAGATTTTTCCAATCACTGGGAATGCACTGTGGAAGTAAAACTCAAACAACAAATTGGAGACATGCCATATTCTTCTTCTGTTCAAATCTAGAGATGAACAATTACGAATAATAATCTACAAATTTTGGAAATAAACTATGACTGCAACTAGAAATTTACAAACTACTTGCATCATTCTGAAGCTGCACCTAAAACATCTGGAGCTTCATTGAGCTCTCACAAATATGCTCACTAGAAGCTATAGGGAATGTTAGGAGAATTCACTTCTCATTGCACATTGATTCACACACACACAATGCTATTGCACAAACTCCGAAAACTCTCTGCTGCTGCTGCTCACAAAAATACTCTTCAACTTCTCATAATTCTGGGAACATTCTTCCCTTCTGTCTATTTTCTGTCCAAACAATTTCCCACACAAAATTTCAAATTTCAAACTCACCTACTAGAAAAAAATGCATTTGACTGTTCTGTTGCACGTCAGGAGCCAGTGGGATCTGGGCTTCATTTACTCCCTGTTGTTGGCAACTGGAAACTCCTGACAGGTAGGTGGAAACAACAGGAGGCTCAGGGCAACCAAATTTGAATTTAAATAATTTAAAATTCCAACACTCCCCCTTTGTCCTGAGCCGCCAAAACAAGGATCATGCTTGATCCAAAACAATTACACCCAAATTTCTCCTTAGGCGCTCAAAACATTCTTTTCTCAATGGATTGGTGAAAATGTCTGCTAGCTGCTGCTCAGAACTACAAAACTCTATTTTAATTTCACCATTCTCGACTTATTCCCTGATAAAATGATACTTGATTTCAATGTGCTTGCTTCTTCCATAAAACACAGTATTTTTCGTCAAAGCTATTGAGGAAATATTGTCACAATAAACTGTGGTTCCATCCTCTTGTTCGTTCTTCAAATCTGCCAAGATCCTTCTCTGCCAAATAGCTTGACATGCTGCTGCATTTGCTACTACATATTCAGCCTCTTCTATAGATAGAGCAGTAATGGGTTGCTTCTTGGAAGGCCATGAGATTACACCGAACCCTTATGAAAAACATAACCGGAAGTGCTCTTCCTATCATCCAAACTTCCTGCCCATTCACAATCTGTGTAACCAACCAGCCCAAAATCATTTGCTGCAGTATATAAAATACCATATCCTTTGGTACCATTCACATACCTCAGGATTCTCTTTCCCACTTGCCAATGAGAATCCTTTGGAGTCTCGATAAATGTGGAAATCAGACTTACTGCATGCATTATATCAAGCCTAGTTGCTGTCAAATACATCAAACTTCCAATAATTTTTTTATGGAAGGTCAGATTCACATTGATGCTGCAATCTTTCTTCCTCAACTTCAAACCAATGGCTGTTGGTGTTGGCGCATGCTTGCTGTTCTACATTTTAAATCTCTTGAAGATCTAATTTGCATATTTTTCTTGAGAGATAAAAATACCATCATGCATTTGTTTTACTTCTATGCCTCGAAAATACCTCAAGAGGCCTAAGTTTGTCATTTCAAACTCATTTTTCATGGTCCCTTTAAAATCAGCAATGAGGAAATCATCATCCCCAATAAAAACTAAATCATCAACATACAAGACAACAATTAAAATTTTACCATCAGCTGCCTTGATGTAAAGAGTGGGCTCACCATTGCTTTTGCTAAAGCCATTGCTCATCAAATATGAGTCAATCCTGTTGTACCATGCCATTGGAGCTTGCTTCAGCCCATAAAGAACCTTCTTTAGCCTATACACCTTATCTTCTTCACCTAGAACTTCATAACTAGGTGGCTGCTCCACATAAACCTCTTCTTTCAATACTCCATTAAGGGAGACTTCACGTCCATTTGAAAAACCCTCCATTTGTGCTGGGCTACAATTGCTATGACAACACACAGTTTCCATCCCTGCAACAGGGGCATACGTCTCATCATAATCTCTACCAAACTGCTGTTTGTACCCCTTGATCATCAATCGTGCCTTATGCCTATCTATTTTTCCTTCAGCATTGCACTTGGTCTTATAGATGCATTTAACCCCAATGACTTGCTTGGTTGGAGACAAATCAGTTAGCTCCCAAGTTCTATTCCCTTTTTATTGTATCTATTTCCTCATCCATGGTCTCACACCATTTTTCCTCTTTCACAACATCCTCTAAATAAATCGGATCACTACGAGAAAATAATGCAAAATTGATGTTCTCATCAAAATCTTCTTCGTACCTTTCATCTTGGTATATCTCCCTTAGACTCTTGGTCTTTCTTGGCATTAGGGAGGTGAGAGTGGGGTCTGAACTCTCACTACTGTTGCTGCTGTTTTGTGCAGACCACACCAGGAGTTGTCTTGAGCCATTTGTAGCTCTTTGTGTACCAATCCGGAGCTGATTCTCTGGTTGTCTGTAGCTACTTGCCTTTCTACCTGTTTCTGTCAGGAGCTGTCAGGAGATGTCTGAAGCTCTCTGTATCTGTTGCTGCATCATCATGTTGATCATCAAACTCATCTTCTTCATCAACAATATGCACTTTACTTGAAGTGCTTGAAGATGTGTCCACCAAGCCATCCCATGACTCATTCTCAATGAACTCAACATCTCTAGTTGTGATGATCTTCATGGTGACTAGGTTATACAACCTATAATCCTTGGATTGGGGACTATACCCCGTGAAGAGACACTTCACACCCTTGTCATCCAACTTTTTTCTTTGCTTCTTTGGCACGTGTGCATATGCTACACATCCAAACACTCTCAAGTGTTCAACCGTCCATCTATGTTTTGCCTATGCCTTTAATGGAATCTTGTCACAGACTTCCTTTATAGGACTTCTATAGATAAATCGTTGTTGTTATAGCCTCTCTCCAATATTCAGTTGGGAGTCCCTTTGCTTTCATCACGCTCCTTGCCATTTCAACAATGGTCCTATTTTTCCTCTCAGCCACTCCATTTTGTTGTGGAGTATAACTGGCTGTAAGGTTCTTCTTTATGCCATATTTCCTACAATAATTTACAAAAGAATTGGAGGTATACTCTCCCCCTCTATCTAACCTTAGGACTTTAACATAATGTCCACTTTCTTTTTCAGCCTAGGCTTTAAACAATAAAAACTTATCAAATGCTTCTGATTTATGCTTTAAAAATTACACCCATGTTCTACGGCTGAAATCATCAATAAAGGTCATAAAAAATGTACTCCCCCCAATGGATGTGGTTTGCATAGGGCCAACTAAATCTGTATGCACCAACTCCAATGGTGCCCTTGCTCTTCTAGAGTTACCAGATTTAAAGGGAAGCCTATGTTGCTTGCCCAAAATGCAAGCCTCACACTTGCTACTAGACTCAACAATATTTGGCAAACCATCTATCATTCTTTTCTTGGACAATAAACTCAAACCAACATAGCCAAGATGTCCATACCTCATATGCCATAGCTTGGAGGGGTCTGCAATCACACTCTTGAAGGTTTCTTGCTGTTGTACTACTATACACACTTGCTTGGGAGGTGCAACTACTAATTGGAGAGAGAAGCACGTCTCCATCCTCAACGGAAATATCCGGTTCTTGTCATTTGGACTACTGCAACAATTTTCTTACCCCCATCATTCTCATAAATGACACATTGGCCATTCTCCCTCAACACTTTGTATCCATTTTGAATGAGCTGTCCAACACTCATCAAGTTGTGCTTAATACATAAACATTTTGTATCTCCTTCTCACCTTGCTTGGTGCGGACCACAATAGATCCTTTGCTCACAGCTGGAACAATACCATTGTTCCCCATTTTATTTTCAGACTTAACATTTTTATCAATGAAAGAAAATAAACTTTCATTACCACGCATGTGGTTACTGCAACCGCTGTCCAAATACCAGACCTCAGGGCTGACTTCTTCACCAATGTTGCACATGATGAAGGCTGTGGGTTGTGTTCCTTCACCTACATTCACATCAGCCACATTAGCACTCTGCTTTGACTGTTCACTTTGCTTTTTCCAACACTCACTCGCATAATGCCCAAATTTATGGCAATAATAGCACTCCACATTTCTCTTGTCTAAGTTGATGTTCTTCTTTCCTTGTTTGGAGTTGTTCTGAGAGTTGCTTGCTCTCTCATTGCTGCTTGCTCGTCTTGAGCTTTCTCCTCCAGCATTTCTTTGTCCGAAGCTGCCATGACCTCTACCTCTTGAGCCTCGTCTGGAGCTATTTCTTCCTTTCCCCCTGCCTCTTGCATTAGCTTGAGCTTTAAAAGCTTTCTCTTGGGAAGAAGTTGCAGACCTATTTAGGTGCTGCTCATGGGTTTAGAGAGAACCCATTAACTCATCCACAACCAATGTAGAGAGATCCTTTGCCTCTTCAATGACAATCACTATATTGTCAAATCTTGAGGGCAGACTTCTCAAGGTTTTCTCCACTATTCTCAGCTCCTCTAGATTTTCTCCATTTGTCCTTAACTGGTTAATCAAATCAGAGACGTGCTAAAATCAGCAATGGAATCACTATGATTCATTTGAAGAGTCTCAAAATCTCTTCGAAGCATCTGGAGCTTCACCAAATGGACTTTATCAATTGCCTTATAGCTTGTTTGGAGGATTTCCCAAGATTCTTTTGAATAGTTCGCTGCTGCTATTCTGGGAAAAAATGCCTCTGTCAAGGCTGCTTCAATCAAACTTAATGCCTTAGCATCTCTCCTCCTTGACTCCTTCAACTAAGTCTTCTGATTGTTGCTGAGGGAAACAAACATAGCTGGGTCAGTCACATCCACAAACCCATTGACCACAAGCTCCCACAAATCGTTTGCAACCATAATGGTCTTCATCTTCTTTGCCCAAACATCATAGTTTTGTCCATTAAAGGACGGTGGTTGCTGCCAGCTCTTTCCTTCATCTCCAGCCATGTCTCCTATGCAAGAAATTTTAAACACCCAGAAAAAACAAATGCCCAAACTCACAAGAATTTAGGGCCAAATGACTTTGATACCATGTATAGAAATTAAAATCCCCAATAACAGGGCATAGCATGAACTGAGCTTGCAATCTCAGATTTTCCCAGTCACTAGGAATGCACAGCGGAAGTAAAACTCAAACAACGAATTGGAGACATGCCATATTCTTCTTCTATTAAAATCTGGAGATGAACAATTACAAATAATAATCTTCAAATTCTGGAAATAAACTATGACTGCAACTAGAAATTTACAAACTACTTGCAGCATTTCGGAGCTGCAACCAAAACACCTGGAGCTTCACTGAGCTCTCACAAATCTGCTCACTAGGAGCTACAATGAATGTCAGGAGCAATCATTGCTCACTGCACATTGATTCACACACACAGAGTGCTGCTGCACAAACTCTGAAAATTCTCTCTGCTGCTCACAAAAACATTCAACTTATCATAATTCTGGGAACATTCTTCCCTTTTGTCTTTTTTCTGTCCAAACAATTTCCCACACAAAAATTCAAATTTCAAACTCACCTACCAGAAATAAATGCATTTGACTGTTCTGTTGCACGTCGAGAGCCAGTGGGATCTGGGCTTCATTTAATCCTTGCTCTTGGCAACTGGAAACTCCTGACAGGTAGGTTGAAACGATAGGAGGCTCAGGGAAACCAAATTTAATTTAAATAATTTAAAATTCCAACACATGTGGCAACTTTGATTTGAGGGCCTCATGAGGCAACTTGATATGGTAATTTGGAAATGAGAGAGCTATGTGTCAAGTCGACTTGGGAATTCACAAGGCCATGTGGCAAGACCATCCAATTAACAAAGGAATGTAGCAAACTCCATCGAATTTAGCAAAGCTCATGTGGCAAGTGCCACATGAAGTAGCTCTGAATCTAAGGTTGACGTGGCAAGATGCCACATGAACTTTCACCATGCATTTCATAATTCCTTAAGCTTGAACTTGATGGTTGTCCTTGTTCGATTCTTAATGCTTTACATGACAATGACTAAACTTGAGGCTCAAATTCTTGACGAGGCTGTGATGTCCCAGATTTAGTAGGTGTCTGGGGGACATGATTATTAGCCCATCATTGCGACCCCCGAGGGCTAATGACTAGATTTGGGGGTCTCTTGGTAAGAACTTACTATTTATAGTAAGTCTTCTCCTGTCAGTTTCCCTTTTTGGCAGGGTGTCCTGACATTTGACTTGATAGTGCAAAGCAGTTGGTTTGGCTTGCATTGATTATTTATTTAGTTAATTAAGTGTAGCTTGATTAATTATATCTTGGAGCCATTATTTAAGTCAAGTCATTATTTATTAATGATAATCTTTTGACTTTGGTTTTGGACTTAAATTAATGAAGGCTATTATTTGAATATGATAAGCTTGTATATTGAAATTATTATATCATAAGATTGGAGCTTTAAGTCATGAAATGAGTCAAGTTGAAGCTTTGTTATCGAGCCTTCATGATGAAGCTTCAGCTCTTTATAGAGGACTTCGAAAGCTTTCATTCTTACCTTTTGATCATTTTTATATACAACTTGGATATCGAATTGTTCTGGTTTGGAAGGAAGGGTTTGTGTTTGCTTTCGCATTGTGAATTCGAAACAGCAATTTCACTCTGAGTTGGTTATTTGCCAATGAATTGTGATGGATCGGTTTGATGACTGCCTGCGCCATGAAGGAGAAGAGTAAGATTATGTGCGGTTGAAGGCCATTGGGGTTGGTGATTGTTAACGCTTCTTCCTTGAAGCCTGCGGCCTGTTCCTAGGCCAGTCTATATGTATCGCGGCCAGACTTTATATGTGATGCGGCCAGTGTTATTCCTTGAAGCCGTTGCCTTCCATTATTTTTCTGGCCGCGACCAACATACTGGAAAGTTTCAAAGAGGTAGCGCGTTTTAAATTTGATAGTTGTTCACATTTGTTGATAATTGATATCATTTGAAATGAGTGGATCCAATTTGATTGCAATTAAAACTATGAATTTATGGTGTGATTCGTATCTAGCTTTATGAGAGTTAAATTCATTTGGGGTAATTATAATTTATTTTCATACATCGAGAAAACTCAAAAAAAAAAAAAAAATTGCAAAGAAATATCAAAACATTTCTTTTCCAAGTTAAGAGGAATTGTTGCAGTCGAATTTTAAGGAAAGATCCAGACAGGCTCTTTACAGTGGTATCAGAGCATTTTTCTTGCCAGCTTGCAAGGGAATTGGGCTTAATTAATGGAAGGTGACAGATAGACCAGGCTTTCATTACACACACAGAGGTAGGAATTCTCCGCCACTTGGTGATCAGGAACAAGGGAATATGGGAGACAAAATTCCAGGTAATACAGGTAGTGACGAGGACAGAGAGGCTATGACAGTGTTCAGGAATATTACACGAAGTCAGCAAGAGTTGGCAGCTGCCCAACAACAGATGGCGATTGTCTTACAGAATCTATCACATACTCTGCAGCGTATTCCTTTGCCTCGAGATCAGGGAAGGTATAAAGATATTAGGAGTATCTCAGCTAGTTCTCACAGGTCTAGAGTTGATTTGACAGGTACATAGGATAGGCCTCTACGTCCTACCTTCTTGAGACCTGAGATTATTGTTGTTAGTTTTGATGATGAGGCTTCATTTACTGATGACATATTGGCTTTACATACAGAGTGGGATGCTTTACCTCACGAAGTAAAGCAACATCTTAATTTTGACAGGTTCATGACTAAGAAGAGAGAACGTTCTAAAGGTAGAATAGATGGGAGACAAAGACATGTGAATCATGAATTGAGACAAGCAACCAACAAATTGACTTTGACACATTTTGATGGGAGTGACAAGATGACAACCAGAGCTTGGATTCACAAGCTGGACACATACTTGTCTTTGCGTCCTATGTCTGAAGAGGACGCCATTAGATTTGTTGTTTTGCATTTAGATGGTATAGCCCATGACCGGTGGTACCATGGGTTGGTCTCCTTGCGCCACGATCAGATTGCGACCTATCAGGAGTTTATGGATGGGTTAGTAGAACGATTTGACAGGAAGGACCCAGAGTCCTATTTCAGGGAGCTAGCACAGCTCAATTAGATAGGCATCTTGGAGGCTTTTATTAGTGAGTTTCAGAGAGTATCAGTTATGGTTTATGATATTTCAGAGAGGAGGCGTGTTATGTTGTTTATTGAGGGGTTAGTTGAACCTCTTAGGGGTTGGGTTAAGTCATTTGACCCTACATCTTTGCAGTTGACAATGGAAAAAGAAAGTGACTTGGAGTTTTCAGCTCCACGTAGTAAATATCCTCCTATACCATCTAATCCTCCTTATGATAACAAGGCTGCTCCATGAAGAAGTGAAGGACCAGATTTCAAGAAACCGGTGACAGGACCCTTAGATCCAGAAACATTTAGTGATTTGAGGAGGAGAAGAAGATTGTGTTTTTATTGCAGGGGTCCCTATGATGAAAAACATGAATGTCCATTGAAGCCTAAGGGTAGAAATAGGCTTATGGAGTGGTATTATGAGGATGAGCATAATTCTGATTTTGAGGGGTAGCAAGCTGATCATGAAGAAGAAAGTCATGAAGAAGCAGTTAACAGTGAGAAGGTGGATGAGGATTCCCACCTCAAGGTTGTACACCTCTCTAGTATGCAGAAAGAGAGATCTTTCAGGATGAGGGGCCTCTTAGTAGGGCAACGTGTCATTACCTTGTTGGATACAGGTGCCACCCATAACTTCGTAGATTCACGTTTGGTCTCTAGGAGAGGCATACAAATAGAAGAGTTTGAGGGCATTAGAGTTAAGGTGGCCGATGGTTACACTTTGAAGTGTGACAGAATGATTCCGGATCTTCCCATGAAATTAAACAATAAGTTCAAAACTAATTTTTATGTGGTTGACATGGGAGATACTGATTTAGTTTTGAGTATGAGTTGGTTGCACTCTATTGTGGATTTTTATCTCAGCCTTAAGGATATGGAGATGAAGTTTGAAGTAAATGGTAAGAAACATATACTCAAGGCAATCAGGGAGGAGAATCTGAAGACCATGTTACTTAGACGTATACAACGTCTCATTAGTCATGATGCAGTTGAGTGGGTAGCTGAGTGCAGGATATTACCCACACTTGATGAGTTAGGGAAATCAGCTTATCACCCTGACATACAGGAGCTCAGGACTAAACACTCTAAAGTATTTAGTGATTTACCACATGGCAGACCACCTGATAGAGGCATTGAGCACATTATTGAGCTAGAGGAGGGCACTAAGCCCATTATGATTACTCCTTACCGGCTCCCCAAGCGCTTGAAAGATGAGATAGAAAAAACAATTCAGGGGCTGATTTCTATGGGGCATATTAGGCCAAGTAAGTCTCCCTTTGCTTCATCAGTAGTTTTGGTGAAGAAAAAGGATGGTACCCTCAGGATGTGCATTGACTACAGGATGTTGAATCGGAGGACAATTAAGAAAAAGGAATCCTATTCCGCGCATCGACGAGTTGATAGATGAGTTGCATGGTGCATGCTTCTTCTCTAAGATATATTTGAGATCGGGTTACCATCAGATTCAAATGCGGGAAGAGGACATAGAGAAGACAACTTTTAGATGTCATTGTGGACATTTTGAGTTCTTATTCATGCCTTTCGGGTTGACTAATGCTCCGGCCACGTTTCAGTCTACCATGAACATGGTCTTCCATAGTCACCTTAGGAGATTTGTTCTGGTTTTCTTTGATGATATATTGGTTTATAGCAAGACATGTGATGATCATCTTGCTCATTTGGATACTGTACTGGACATTTTGGATAGGGCTTCCTTGTATGCAAAGGAGTCCAAATGTGCTTTGGGAATGACTGAGTTGCTGTACCTTGGTCATATCATCAGTGCAGAGGGTTTGCACATGGATCCTGATAAGGTTCGTGCTATTTTGGATTGGCCTACCCCTGGGAGCTTGACTCAGCTCAGAGGTTTCATTGGTCTGTGTGCTTTCTATCGCAGATTTGTTGCGCGATTCTCACAGCATGCAGTACCTTTGACTGATTTGACCTGTAAGGGGGCTTTTGAGTGGACCTCTCAGGCACAGGAGTGTTTTGAGAAGTTCAAGTTGATTATGACATCATGCCTGGTTCTAGCGTTGCCAGATTTCTCTAGACTGTTTGATTGCATTGTGATGCTTCTGGTGAGGGCATTGGTGCGGTACTTTCCAATGATCACCATCCCATTATTTTTGAGAGTAGGAAGCTCAGGTGACCTGAGAGAGATTTCAGTGTATATGACAAGGAAATGTTAGCCATAATGCATGCTTTGGCTAAATTCAGGCAATATTTGCTTGGTAGTAAGTTTTGCATAAACACTGATCATAACAGCCTGAAGTATTTCCTTGGACAACGTGATCTCAATGAGAGACAACAGAAGTGAGTCAGTAAACTACAGTCTTATGATTTTGATATTTCTTATATCAAGGGTACTCTGAATGTGGTTGCTGATGCCCTTTCACCAAGGCCTCATTTGTGTGCTATGATAGGGATATCTGAGGATTGGAGGCATTTGATTATTGCAGAGTATGAATAGTGGGTAGCTGGTTTTATTAATGGGACCATACAGGACAGAAGGTATACTCTTGTGAATGAGTTGATCATTTACAAGGAGAGGGTATTGTTGGTTCCTGGATCGAGTGTCAGGTTTGTAGTGTTGAGAGCTTTCCATGATTCTCCCTTAGCTGGGCATCCCGGATTTTTTAAAACCTATAGGCATGTGCGGGAGAGATTTACTTGGAAAAGCCTGAAGTATGATATGCAACAATATGTTAGAGAGTGTTCTGTTTGCCAACAGAACAAGCAGGAGCACACATATCCAGCAGGGTTACTGCAGCCATTGCCCATTCCTGAGCGGAAGTGGGACTGCATTTCCATGGACTTCATTGTGGGCTTGCCTAAAGCCTAGGGTAGAGATTGCATTTTTGTGGTAGTTGACCGTCTTACGAAATATGCTCACTTTTTTCCGATCCCTACTACTTTTTCAGCGACTCAGGTTGTAGATTTATTCTTTCGGGAGGTGTTCAGATTGCATGGTTTACCCTGGAATATAGTGAGTAACCGAGATAGCCGATTTATGAGTCACTTATGGCAGGAGCTTTTCAAATTGTGTGGGACAGAGTTGACTCCCAGTACTAGTTACCACCCTCAAACTAATGGTTAGACTGAGATTGTTAATAAATGGGTGGAGGGCTATCTTCGGAATTATGTATCTGCTCAATAGAGAGATTGGGTGAAGTGGATTTATTTATGTGAGTATTGCTATAATTCCACTCACCATATGTCTATTCGGATGACTCCTTTCTGAGCTCTGTATGGATATGATCCTCCTGGCTTCTTGGATTTGCTTTTCAGTGATAGCAGAGTTCCCAGTCCAGGTGATTTGCTGTAGGACAGTCAAGACATTATGAGGACATTGCGGGACAATATTTAGAGAGCTTAGAATAAAATAAAGTAGTATGCTGATCAGAGGAGGGTTGCCCGCTCTTTCTAGGTTGGAGATATGGTTTATAATTTATTTGATGCTGCAGCCCTACAGGCAGTCATCTATCTGGCAGAGGGGAGCTGGGAAGCTCAAGCCTTGGTATTATGGGCCTTTCCGTGTCGTTAGACGGGTGGGCGAGGTTGCTTATGAGCTGGATTTGCCAGAGGACAACAGAGTGCATAATGTTTTTCATGTATCACGCCTCAAGAAGGTGTTAGGCAGGCATGTTGTTCCGTCCTCTATTTTGCCACTCCTAGATGATGAGGGAAATTGGAGTTGATTCCTGAGATTATTTTGGAGACTCGAGAGAGACATTTGCGACGACGAGTCATTAGAGAGTTTTTGGTGAAGCGGCATGGTTTACTTTTTGAGGATCCCACTTGGGAATCGGAGGATATTCTTCAGCACCCTGGTTTGCGATTGCTTGAGGACAAGCAATCTTGGGGAGGGAGGACTGCGATGTCCCCAATTTAGCAGGTGTCTGGGGGACATGATTATTAGCCCATCATTGCGACCCTCCTGGGCTAATGACTGGATTTGGGGGTCTCTTGGTAAGAACTTCCTACTTATAGTAAGTCTTCTCCTGTTAGTTTTCCTTTTGAGTGGGGTGTCCGGATAGTTGACTTGATAGTGCAGAGCAGTTGGTTTGGCTTGCGTTGATTATTTATTTAATTAATTAAGCATAGCTTGATTAATAATATCTTGGAGCCATTATTTAAGTCATGTCATTATTTATTAATGATAATTTTTTGACTTTGGGTTTGGACTTAAATTAATGAAAGCTATTATTTGAATATGATAAGCTTGTATATTCAAATTATTATATCATAAGCTTGGAGCTTTAAGTCATGAAATGAGTCAAGTTGAAGCCTTGTTATCAAGCCTTCATGATGAAGCTTCGACTCTTTATAGAGGATTTCGGAAGCTTTCATTCTTACCTTTTGATCATTTTTTATACAACTTGGATATCGAATTGTTCTGGTTTGGAAGGAAGGTTTTGTGTTTGCTCTCGAATTGTGAATTCGAAACAACAATTTCACTCTGAGTTGGTTATTTGCCAATGAACTGTGATGGATCGGTTTGATGACTACCTGCGCCATGAAGGAGAAGAGTAAGATTCTGTGCGGTTGAAGGCCATTGGGGTTGGTGATTGTTAACGCTTCTTCCTTGAAGCCTACGACCAGTTCCTAGGTGTTGCGGCCAGTCTATATGTATTGCGGCCAGACTTTATATGTGATGCGGCCAGTGTTATTCCTTGAAGCTGTTGCCTTCCTTCATTTTTCTAGCCGCGGCCAACATACTGGAAAGTTTCAAAGAGGTAGCACATTTTAAATTTGATACTTGTTCACATTTGTTGATAATTGATATCTTGAAATAAGTGGATCCAATTTGATTGCAATTAAAACTATGAATTTATGGTGTGATTCGTATCTAGCTTTATGAGAGTTAAATTCATTTGGTGTAATTACAAAGTATTTTCATACATTGAGAAAACTAAAAAAAATAAAAAAATTTAACGAAAGAGCCAATTTGACTAGGCTCAATTTGTCAAGCCCAAGGGCTTGACATAAATACTCTCAATGAATGACTAAGTCAAGATTATCCTTGCTGTTGGTGGAATAATTATATGTACGGGTGTCATGAAAACTAATGTTATATTAATCTAGGTTGTTAGTCACCGAAGGGGTAGGCAGTTACAACGCGACGTTTCGGTCGTGTCCCTTCGGGTGTTA
>MU223378.1:1213833-1234783 GCA_018584345.1 Thuja plicata | reverse complement strand
CTTGGAAAATTTCTTCCCAAACTTGAAAAAATTCATCAAAATCACAAAAAAATCCATTAAAAGACTCAAGAATAGGATCAAATGCTTACCTTAGATGAAGAAAACGTCTTTGTGGAAGCAATCCCTTTCCCTACGAATGATCTCTTTCAACAAGAATCAATTTGCCTTCAATAAGCAAAAATGGAGAGCAAATGAAAACAAATGTCTGCTGCAAAACAAATTGATAAAGAATGTTTGGAAGACCTCTTTTAGGGTCGTTTTAGGGTTTAGAAGGGAAAAATAGATTAAAATAATCTATTTTGCACATGTTTTATTGTTGTTTAAGTGGCAAAAATTAAAAAAAAACAATGAAAAATGCATTTTTAAAATTTTTTTGGGCGTTTTTAGCCCGGATGCGCTCGGATGCCCTGTGGGTGCCATCCGGAAGCACATCCCAAGCGCCCAGATGCCTGTGGATGCTTCTGAGAAGCATCCACAGGCATCCGGGCGCCTGGGATGCGCTTCTAG
Organism: Thuja plicata; assembly: GCA_018584345.1. Lineage (NCBI taxonomy): Eukaryota > Viridiplantae > Streptophyta > Pinopsida > Cupressales > Cupressaceae > Thuja > Thuja plicata. Next base: position 1,234,276 of record MU223378.1, on the reverse strand, counting down.
ACAACACCCGATCCAGAATCCGCATCCGTCCGCACCCAAATCCGCATTAGGGCCAAAACAGGACGCATCGGTATCTAAGGTTTATAACGTATAGGGTTAGAGCAATTTTCACTCTAATATTGTGAGTTGTCTTCCATACAAATATATCTGAATAATCGTGAATGCACTACATGTAGTTTTGTTTTGAATATCCACATCACTGGAGCTTGGGCTTCATTGATTTTTGATTGATGCAACAGACCAATTATAGGTAGACACTCCAAATACTGTACCAATGATACTACCAAGTCCATTCTCATGGCCTGCTGTAGTACTGACTCAAATCACATAGTTTTTAGTGCTTTGTTCACTTTCTTACAACCACTTGGAGACTGCACACACTTCTCTATTGTTATGAGGCAATCTAGGAAGATTGGATGTGATGCCATCAAAGTTCACGTCAAACCTTTATCATCATCTCTTTATAGATAAAACCAGTGTTATAGGACTTTGCGAGTCCAACAAAACGGGTCAAACTGACCTTGGGCTCGGACTCGGCTGAGTCAGACTGAGTTTGGGCTGACTCGCTGAGTCAGCCAGACTAAGCTAACTCACAGAGTCCCGAGCTTTAGACTCTGCCGCAACAATCAGCAATATAAAGTTAAAAAAAACAAAATTTTAATAGCTTTTCTTTGAATTTTTAATGTTTATTGCTTTCTCTTAAACCTAAAAGGAGCATTCATTCATTTGCAAACACAAGGAAGAGTGAAAAAAAGGGAGGAGAGAAGAATATTAGGGTTTTAGAGAATAGACCAGACGATCGAGTGACACTATTTATATTTCTAATGTGTTATTTAGTTTAACTTATTTCCTTCAGAAATTCGTATTTATACTTATGTGATCAATGTAAACTGGTGTATGTGTGCAAAGTAGCTTCTATTTATCTCAATTATTGTGTCTTTAATGTTAATTTATTAAATGATGCATGAAAAAAGTTTTATATCCTTAAAAATCTTTGAATTTCTTGGGTTTTTCAATTTGCTGAGTCTGAGTCCGAATAAAAAATTTGCTTTCTGAGTCCGAGGCAAGTCCGATTCTTGTAACACTGGATAAAACCACTAATGTCCACTCACAACACATGGTACTCACAAGTATTGACCATGTTGAAGCCTTTGTTCTTAAAGGGAGGAGCCCTCAATATGACTTGAGGGGTTCTCCTCATGGGGTTGAGCGGCAATGCTTGTACACCGGTTTCGACCGTTGAATTTCAATATTATTCAACTCAACCCTCAAAAGATGAAGAATCATGTGAAAGATCAACTATTTCAACGTCTATAATAGTTCTTTCGTCTTTACAGCTTTCTAACATTATTTGCACATTGCATCATTACATAACATAAGCATAGTCATAGCATAGATGTGTTGATGTGTCTTTTGACACTTGAATTTGTGGAACAAATAGTTCCTTTTTAAATGGGCAACATTACCTTCCAAGTCTCATGAAACTTGTTGAGGCATGATTGTTTTTTCCATAGAGGTGATGTGATTGCTCCAAAACGGGCCTAGTGGTTATCTTTAACTAGTTGATTAATTTGGTTAGTTACATTTAAAAGTTGTTATTTTTGTAAACAAATTCATCATTGCAGCTTTTAATGTGACTTGCCCAATGGACAATTGGATAATTTGTTACTAGACTAACAATCTTCCTCTACGTTTGAGAAGGGAAACTCGTTGTATGATGGGGTTTTTAAAGGTTTTTGTGCACTATATACTTGACAGTACAAAAAGGTAAAAGGAAAGGCAAAGTGAAAATGAATTATATAAACTCTAGTGGCAGACACAAATATCAATTGGGATTTGACAAACCTATCACCAAGTACGGAATATTTTCACCATGATGTATGTTTTGATATGCATGGATGACATGAAAGAAGGATAACAAATCTCAACTTACAAACAAATAGCTTGATTTATCACATTCAAACCAAGACTCCAAGATGCGATTGTGTTTCATTACATCAATTGCTCTGTTTGTTTCAATACTTCAATGGATGGTCAATGATTTACACAATGACACATAGAAACTGCCAATTTAACGTACAAGAAACCAATAATTATAACATACAAGAAACCAATAATTATAACATAGAAGAATATTTGAAACCTATGATTCAAATGCATTCTTTATTTTGTGTAATTATGCAATTTCCATAACCCTTGGATACAAAATATCAGATCATAAGTCCTCCAAAAAATTTGTTCAAAAATTCCCCTTTGAAAAGTCTTAACTCTTTTACAATAACAAGTAGCCTATATTTATAGGCTTCTTATTGCTAAACAATTGTAACTACATCCTAACTAACTCGTAACCACCTTTTTGAAATACAATGATTAAAATAATGAACCTTATTTGGTCATGTTTTACATCACTTTTCCGGAAATAAGGTTCTTTTTCTAGAAGCTTATTTGGTTATGTTTAACATCACTTAACCAGAAAAAAGGTTCATTTTCTAACTTTTGATTACAATAAATGACATAAGTCACTTATCAAAAAGAAATATGAACGAACTTTTCAAAGGACTAAGTTGTTGGTCTTGATAAGATGTTTTTCCATCTTTGTATGCTCCATCTTTGTTACTTTCTGAAGATGTTCTTGGCACAATATATTGTCTAAAATTGTCCTCTTCTTCATATTTCATACAAGCAAACACAAAATGGTGCATAGTAGAGAAGGAATAATGTGTTAAAAATCAAATTGTTTTCAGTCAAAGCCTCGTTAGTTCAGAAGTCAACACATTGAAGATCTAAATTAGATGGTTGTTCAAATGAAACCAATCCCTTTAAAAATATTGACAATTTATCCTTTGGTATTTCATCTCAAGGGAACCTATTTCATGCGACAACTTGTGCATCAACTTGAACATGCATTGTCACTCCATACCATTCACAGCTAGTAAATATATTTTGAGTTGTGACTTGTGCCTTCATTAAAGTCATGAAGAAATCACCATGTTTATTTTTGTTTTGGCACTAATTCTCAAAATAATTGAAATGCTTGATGCCTGAGATTAGATTCAAGATACTGGTAAATATAAACTTACCTCCATTATCTAATATTCTTTCACATATAAGTGGCATAAAAGATGAATTTAGGCTTGAAAATCATACACTTGCATGATTTAGTCAAGAAGTCAATATCCAATGCAAGCTTGAAATTCGATAAACCCTTATCGAAAAACTTTGCATAGCTAACTTTATCTTCCAAACAATTCCTTGATTTTCATATACATCTCTTATAGTTGCGGGTGTAATATGTATCCTTTTGAACCTCATGCCACCAGAAAACTTATAATAATCAACTACAGGCAGAATGCAATGAGAGGCGTTCATGCCATTGAAGTATTTACAACATTCATCCACTAGACTTGCATGGTTGCATGCTAATAAAACATCAATAAAGGTGGCATGTTTTTTTATTCTATTGGATTGCTACATTCTTTTAAAATATTGAAGAATTCCCTTGCCAAACCCATGTACACCATATCCTGCAATAATTGCCTACCATGAAACTATGTCCCTTTCACCTGTCTTATCAAATACTTTGAATGCATCTTCTATGCTCCCACATTTGGCATACATGCCTACAAGGGAATTTCTAATGCAGATACTAGATTGAAATCCACTTCTAATTATGACTTCACGAGCTTCCGTTCCTTCTTGTGAACCAACTATGTTAGTACCATGCAATCATCGCTGCCCATGAAACTATTTCCCTTTAGGTTTGGCATTATACCCACCAAGAGCATTTCCCGGCACCTTAAGAAAACATATTTTGTGTATGTATTGTAGTCCACATGATAAGAAAACTTTGAGGCATTCACGACCAAGTTTCTATTCTTATTTTGGCATTGGCATAGAGGATGCTGGCAGAGGTTGTCGTGTTTGGGTATTCATGCACCAATTCCAATCGGTTCAAATTTTCTAACATCTTTTGACTAAATCATTTTGTTTGTGACATTTTGCATTTGCATAAAAGTTTCTAAAGTCTTTTCATAGATCCGTCTTGTGAATATGCTACATATGACTTTTCAAATTCTTGTGATGGTTCAATGGCAATAGGTGTTCGGTGCTTGAATGCAGCACCTTTCTCTACATTTCTGATACTCTTCCAAGTGGTTGCTCCCATACACCTTAGTTGTCCTCGAGAAAACATTGGTTTGATAAATTAAGAGCACCTATCAAACCATTAGTGCATTTAACACAGAAATAAATATTTCATCAATAAACAGAATGACCCTTCTCTGGGACTCATCCACCTCCTTGAAGACATTTAAGTCACTCTTCAAACATCACCCCTCTACTTTAGTCCAATAGTTACAATCCATTGGGCCACATTTGGCACTGAATCGGTAACTGAACTAGTATGTCTTGCCGAATAAACCACTTCCTTTCCTAATAGATAGCATAGAATGCTCAAGTGGAAACTCTATCTTGAAAGTAATCATTAAGAGGGGATCAGGAGCAAGAGAGAGAGAATATGTCTACCTCTTCATGAATATCTGCCTCAAATAATGCAAGAATATCTTCATCATAGAATCGTTTCTCTCAATAAAATTTCTAGGATAACTTTTCATGAGGCTACAAAGGTAATTTTTAATATACAAGAATCACAAATGAAAGCCATCAATGAAACTGACTTGCAAGATTAAGAGCAGAAAATGCCACTGACACACATTCTTGAACACCAAATACTTGCTTTAAAGGACATTTTCATGTATTTATAGGTTTATATTCAAGAATCTCCCTATCTGACTCCCTTTGAACTATACAACAATAGTAGCAGTAGTCAATCCTTTAGTCCCATCCTTTCCAACACAAGTAAATGAGTTTTTGCATAAACTGGGCACCTTCTATTGATGAACCATTCATAGGAAGCTTGCATGATGAAAAATGTATGTCTTCAACAACTATTCTTTTCGCACTTCTGCCATGCTTGAAGCTCATGGGAGGATATTGGTGAAGAATATTGATTTTGGTTTTATACCTACGAAAGACAGATGTCCTAAAACTTTGAAAATATCTCTCACAACTCCATTATGTGTATAACCTAGTGCTGTGCAAGACCACAGGCATGCTGTCAAATGGTATAGGTGCCTTGTCTATGTTTCCACCTTTCGCATAGATGTTTTCCAAAGCATTTAATGAGGCCATATTTCTTTGAGTAATTTCATCAAATATGTTGCATGACATTTTGATACTTTCACCAAAGCATCCCAATGTATAATATTTGACAAAATATTGCCTCCATTATGCTTTTGTAATGTCCCCATTTTAGCTCACCTTGGGTTGCAATGTGGATTAGCCTATCAGTGGCTCTCATAGGCTAATGTGATGGTTTGAGGGTCTCTGGTTTGACCTATTACCCTTGGCAGAGGTGACATTACTTCTCTTCAGCATTTTTTGGATCAGGATCCCACCTCTGCTTTTCTCCATTTGACTCGATTTAAGAGACTTACTATTTATAGTAAGTCAATTTTGGCCAATTGCTATTTTTGGCAAGGCACTTAGTCATTTGGCTCAGGCAGTGAGCATCTGGATTTTGAGTTGATCATTCAGAGGAATTAATAAGCTAATTATTTGGTCAATAATTATTAATTTACACTTAATTAATAATTAAGTTAAAAGTTTATTTTTATAAAGTGGTTTAGTGCATTAAATGCTTATTTAATAAAGTTTGACTTTGGCGCCCAAGTTATGGAGGGAAATATAATTAAATATTATATTTCGAATTCAACAAAAGCAAATTGAGCAAAAGCTAAGTATGTTTTAAGTCATGAGAAGTGTATTCAAGAAGCGTTGGTCGATTTCTTCTTGGGAAATATAAACGACAATTGAGGAGGAAATCAATCCATTCCAGATTATTGCATTTTATTGATTGTGTGAAGAGACTTTGAACAAGGGTTTGCAGATTTCAAGCTTGAGGTATTGGTAATTCTTCTAAGTTCTTTCAGCACTTTGAATTGGCTAAATGTCCAGTGAATTGTGCACAAGCGATGGTCTCCTTCTGAGCCCATGATTGGATTAATGGTTAAAAAATTTGGTGATTAAATGTTATAGTTTTCATTTTGGATTATTGCAAAGGGTAGTGAAACCAATTTAGAAGCAGATTGCAGCCCATATAGGTCTGCGTTTGAAATAATAAGGTAGCCGCAGGGTTTGAAAGAGACCACAGTAGGCAAGGAGAGGTGACATTAGTGGCTGAAGGGGCACGTTTTGACCATATTGTGCTTCTTTCTTGCAATTCTAACCTTGGCGCCCAAGAATAATCATTTTCAGAATAGCTGCGTACAATCTGGGATAATATCCAATAGCTGCGACCAGTTCCAGGTTCTTGAAATTTGAAATTAATAAATTCTCAATACATGTTTTCATCATTGTAAATATTTCAATTTGGTGAATAGCAATAATAAGATTTCTTGTGCATAGCTTGCATGGTTAATTTTGAATTTCAAGCATTGTAATTTCATATTTCAAAAAAACCAAAAAAGATCATATACTCTGAAAACAGAAAAAAATACAAAATTTCAAAAAAACATATCCGACAGTGACTTTGAAATAAAGGAGAACCAACAGGGTTCGTACAGTGGTATCGGAGCGGTTTCCTGCCATCTTGTTGGGGGTTGGGAAAAAACAAAATTAGTATTGATCCTACAGATGACATGTGAGTGATCAACACTCCTGTATAGTTGTTTCAGTCATGGAAATACTCAGAAGAGCAATTAGGCAGGGAAAACAGATGAAGGTTACACCACAGGATATAATGGGTGACATAAGGGATGAAGTGCTTAGCATGTTTGAGGAATATAACACTCTTCCTCAATATGTTAGGAAAGATTTATCTTTCTATCATTTTATGGACTTTCATCCAAGGCTATATGGTATGATTGGTTCAGGCAAGAAACAATATTACAAGATCGCTTGTGACCTATTTGTAAGAAGAGTTGGTTTGCGGGGTAACAGACAAATGGTGTCTGGTGGTAGGAGGGTGAAAATTGATGAAGTGGACATTAGCAATTCTGATTTTTATGACAGTAGTCATAGTGTTGAGCCTACTCATGAGATAGCAGCCTTCCCATGTGTGAAAGATGGTTGCATAGAGTTTTCTAGTGTAGACACTCAAGATTTGGATAATAGCAACGAGTTATGTGATGCAAATGTAGGCCACAACAAATCTGATTTTATAAATCAGACCTGGGAAAATAAATCAGAAAACTAAGTGGTTGGTAGTAGGTCCCAGGATCGGGTTTTGGATGGACATGTAGCTACCTTGGAAGAAGTGTGTGAAGATACTGTCATATCAACAACTTCTACCTTACCAGTTGAACCATCCATTGGGGTTCACTTTGTGAACAATCCTTTGTTTGAGATGGATACAACATTGTCATATGACAATCCACTTTTTGAGGTTGTTGATGATCACCCACCTGAGTTGAGCTGGGCACAGTTTTCACCATCTATAGACACAATTCATTTTCCTATAGCAGCAGTTGGTGATGTTCCTATGTCCATGGATTATGGTTGTGAGCAGCTTGAGGATGTGGCCACACTTATCCCAGTTACAGATGCAGTTGATACAGTTGGGATGAGTGCATCTGTTGAGAGCAGCGGAGAACTGTATGTTGCATCAAGTTTTCCTATGGTTACATCCACTGCAAGTGTTGTTGGTGATGAGTCAGATGATAGAGGTTATATTCAAAACTATGATAATCATCGCTTAACCAAGGTGGGAGTTTTTTTATTGGGACTGCATAAGGAGGAGTACTCATCACTACTTTTCTGATCCACACACAAAGGATTTGAGGATGCATTAGTGTGGATTGGTTCTGTGGTTATGTCATCCTTTGTGGGATGGGTATTTTCCATCTGCTATAGATGGGATCAGTGGCTGCAAGTTGGATTACTTGCAGAGTCAACACATCTATGGGAGACTAGCAGAGGATGGAGATAGTGGTAGCATTACAGACACCCTTAGATGTTCTTATCTCTATAGTACAAATGGATGTGAGTTTAGTGTGCTTTGGAACCCAAGTGGTGACAGGGTTAGCATTGTAGTTTGGGCGGGTCCCATTGATTGGCTTCACCACTTTGGGCATGGTGGAGTTGATTTCAGAGTTGAGTAGCAGAATTCTGAGGATGTTCTTCTTGGCAAGCTTCTGTTCAGAGTTTGGGATCCTTCCACTACACCGGGATTTTAGACAGAGCTCACTGTAGACACCCTAAATTGGTCAACCAAAATCAAAATGGTTAACCAAAGTCAAAAGGGGTAAAATCAAGTCAACATCATGGATTAAATAATAAAGCCATTTAATTAATTAAATCTAAGCCAAAAGGGGATTAATTAAACTATGTAATTGATTAAATCAATTAGTTATATAGTTTAAATTAAATAAATCAAATGCAACCCATTAAAACCCCTTACATGGCTAATTTAATTAATGGATTGATTTAATTAAATCCTAATTACTTTCAACAAAGGGGACAAAGAATCAAAGAGCCAATGAGAAGAAGGGATGAAGAGCATATGGATCACTCCAGGGCTTTGCTATCCTCACCACTCCTTTTGTCATCTTGTCCCCCTATTTGAAACCCATCACTCAACCTTGACCTCAACTCTACCTTGACCTTGGTTAATCAAACTCACTCCCCTACCCTTGGGAATTCCTATAAATAGGATGATTTTCTTAGTGTAATGTTACCAATTCACATTTAGAGTAATAATTCACATTCAAATTGCATCTTGAATTGGGCATTTAGCATTTAGCATTGAAGCATTCTTGAAGAGTCTTTTTATAATGGCAAAATCATTCATGATTACATAGAATTTGAGCATAGAATAGGGCATTTCATCTTAATTTGCATCTTAGATCCATATTTTCATCATCATTAGCACAATTCTCGTTCTAGGGGTTGTCACTTTAGGATGCTTTGAAGCTGAGAGCATTTGTTTAGTCCTTTTAGATAGAGATCCATGAGACACTTTTAATTTGCTTTCACTCTCAAAGTTGATTAACCAAGTTAGATCTTTCAAAGTTTGATTGAAAAGTATGTTAAACTAATGTTTCATGCAGGTTTGTGAATTGCAGGTTTACGAACTACACTCACTAAGGAATTTTCAGGAGTTTACATAGTGAGGAGTGCCTACAACTTCTCTTTTGATCCTCCTGTGCATGACCCCTTCCAGATGCACAATTTAGTTGCGCATGTGTTGGACAATGTGTATGACAACTCACTTTGCACAGTATTGGGAAGCAAGCTTTGCCAGCCTTTTGAGTTGCTTCCCTATGAGATATTCACTTCTGCGACATCTACAGTCGGATTTGATTTAGTTTGGTAGGTCCTGCTAGATGTACTGGGGATGATATTACAGGTGCTAGTTGGTGATCGCAGGGACATTACACAGTTCTACTCTTGGGATCCGGGTGGACTGGTGTGTTATTTGTTTCTGAGATTGTTTGGGGACAAGCAATTTCAGGTTGGGCGGATTGTAATGTCCCCATTTTAGCTCACCTTGGGTTGCAGTGTGGATTAACCTATTAGTGGCCCTCATAGGCTAATATGACGGTTTGAGGGTCTTTGGTTTGAGCTGTTACGCTTGGCAGAGGTGACATTACTTCTCTTTAGTGTTGTTTGGATCAAGATCCTACCTCTTCTTTACTCCGTTTCTCTTGATTTGAGGGAATTACTATTTATAGTAAGTCAATTTTGGCCAGTTGCTATTTTTGGCAGGGCACTTAGGCGCCTAGCTTAGGCAGTGAGCATCTAGATTTTGAGTTGATCATTCAGAGGAATTAATAAGCTAATTATTTGGTCAATAATTATTAATTAAGTTACACTTAATTATTAATTAAGTTAAAAGCTTATAATTATAAAGTGGTCTAGTGCAATAAATGCTTATTTAATAAAGTTTGACTTTGGCGTCTATGTTATGGAGGGAAATATAATTAAATATTATATTTCAAATTCAACAAAAGCAAATAGAGAAAAGCTAAGTATGTTTTAAGTCATGAGAAGTGTATTCAAGAAGCCTTGGTAGATTTCTTCTTGGGAATTATAAAAGACAATTGAGGAGAAAATCGATCCATTCCAGATTATTGCATTTTGTTGATTGTGTGAAGACTTTGAACAAGGGTTTGCAAAATTCAAGCTTGGGGAATTGGTAATTCTTCTAAGTTTTTGTAATGTCCCTTGTTCGGTCCTATAGAATTTGGGACTGATTTCTTAAATTTGTAAGAGTTATTTGATGGTTTTGATATATGTGTATCTTTAATCTATCTCTATTTGTATGATGATCACTTTTTAGATGCAAATGATGGCTGTATAGAATGGCCAAGTCTGAAAGTTGCCCTATTGTGGTCTTTGGTTTATTGTTTACACCTAGGAAGTTGAGTTCGGCTAGAAGGGCCCTCGGACTAGGCCAAGCTCGAACTGATCTGTGGTCCAGGTTCGGTCCGCCTATGGGTCTGGGCCACAGGACCAAGTTCGAACCACCCTGTGCACAATTCGGATTTGGGCGAATTTCGCTCAAAACAGCGAACTTGGAGTGAACTTCGACGAATTTTCGCCCACGGACGGAGTTTAAGTCATTTTTTTGGCATATTTTATAAATTTTGACATCCACAACCCAAATTTTTGACATCGCCGAACTTGGGCCCACTAAAAAATAACTCTCGATGCCCCCAAACCCCCATTTAATAATTTGGGGTGGAAACTGCACCGATAAAAGTAGGGAAAAATTAACCTTCGAGTCTTATTAGGCTCCATATAGGAGATGATGATGATGATGAAGAAGAATATCAATAAATTATTAATCCATCTGTTGAACTTCAAACAATGATACTTGAACTGATGTTATGATTTAATTTTAATGTTTTGAATCTTTGATGTTGAACTTGAACTTGAAGTATATGATGGTATGATCATGATTCACGATGGTATGATTACAAGTATTTTTGTTGTTTAAATGTTTTTATGATACTATGTGACATTCTAATCTTAACTCATGCTTCTAGGGTTCATAAATATGTATATATATATTAACAAAATTTACATATTTTTGTACTAACGAACCCGAACCCAAACCCCTTTTCAAAATTTTGCTGTACCGGCGAACCGGTCCTTCGAACTCGAACTCGAACCCAAACCCGAACCAACATCCTAGGTTTACACTATAGTACATAATGTGAGTCTCTTTGTCATGCAATTTGCTTGTGATAATCTGCTGGGTGTTTGAATGGTGTTCTCTCTTTGAACTGCTATACAAAGTTGAAACTTTCAGTGCTCCCAAATATGAATCGATCCAAGAGAATAGAATTTCATTCCTTTTTATTCGCAGATCCGGGTATGGACGACTAATAAGATTACTTCCCAAGAAGTATATATATCATATAGATAAAATTCCTCATGTATTTGTTACTGAATTCTTATATAAATTGAATCAAGGGTTGTAATGTTTTCTTGCTAAAGTTATTGTTTGGATTGCTGATTGGCTGACTCTAGCCACACTTTTATTGGCAATGTTTGAATGTAGACTGCTGATTGGAATATATATATATTTTGTTTCTGATTGGATGATGTGATGAATTCCCCCTTGGAAATGTCATCAATGTTATTTAAATATGCCTCAAAGATGAAAGATTGCATCTCTTCATCTTACCACTTGAATATCTAAATTCCTATGGTAATTACACCCCTTAGTGGATAACTAATAGTTGATTAGTCAACAGCCTTGTTGTACTTAATCATTATTTACCATCGCCTCTTAACAATGTAGATCACACTTGTTTTTCAATTATGAATTTGATGTTTACTTATTCGTTATTTATCACCGTTTGATAATAATATCAATGTATAGACATCTTAACAGTTCGTACTCCTTCCTTATGCCGAGATTCATCGCTTCCTTTGCTAGTGTTATTCCTTCATAACCCAAAGTGGCTCAAAATAGAGCATAATATCTTTGGCATCATGTATTACCACCATTGCAAATCGAGGGTCTTTGGAAGCGGAATTCTTCTTGAGTTGGTGTGAACTCATGGTGGACCCTCTTCATATCATGGCGTCACTTATTTCTTGTATCATCCCCTCCGAACTGAAATTATAGTTTGATCCATAACTCTTCTGATACAATCGTTGCATCAAAGGTCATAGCTGACGTTGCTTTGTTAGTAATGTTTATTTACCAAATCGTACCCTTTATTCACTTTCAAACGCTAGTCTATACTGAAAACGAGATGTATGACGATCAGGATGAATGTATTTGGAACACAACTTTTTATATATTGAAAAATAGTTGTAGAGAGTGGGTTTCCTGTCCAAATCATATGATATTTGGAAATCGTAGAATATTAGTTTATTAGATCGTTTCTGAAGTGTTTTAGCTTTGTATATCTTCCGTTTCTCCATGGTCATTGTACAAAGCTCTATTAAATATATGATTAAAGATATTAGGGATACAAATTAATCCTTATAAATATTATTGTTATCTTGATATTTTTTGATTAAAATATAATTAAATTATTTAATTAAATATCTTTAATATTAAAATATTAATTTTGGGACAAGTTATAGTTATATATTTTTATATTTTATTTTTGTGTTTTTTTTATAGTTAAATAGCTGGGTTGGGCCAACTCCCTTTATATTAATAGAAAAAAGGAGTACATTGTTTTACAGAAAGGAATTCTTAATCTTCAGCTACATTCAACCATTCCCGCCTATTCTAGTATCGGGTAACTATTACCCACTAGAGATCTACAAACTTTCTGCCAAAAATGCAGGCTTCTATACATATACTAGTCTTAGTAATCTAGATACCCCTACCCATTACCGAACCAAACATTAATAGACACATTAACTAGAGCCACCACAAACCAGGAAAAAAACTGATACATACAGACCCCAACAAACTTAACAGAGCCTTCTGCGTTTCTTATCCCGCGGGCCACAAAGGTCTGTGAACAAGGGACTTCCAGGGCTGATTGGGAGGTGTTGTTCTACCGCCTCCTTCATTCTTTTGGCATGGGCCGCTCTAGCTTTGACAGGACAGTCCCTCTTGCATCTCTTGAGCGTTGGGCCTTTGGCAATTTACTCCACGTCCCTCTCGTCATCTGCCCACCAGTCTTCTCCCGAATCTGGCACCAAAGGGAAATCCAAATCGGCCAACTCCAAAGTATCTCCGTCTGGCACCCAGTAACCCTCTTCCTATTTATACTTCTTCAGCTAGGCCACCATTGGTGGTGGGAGGATGGCAGCCGCCGTCTGCAGGAAAATCAAATTTCTATCTATGCTGTCCAGCTTGTCTTTCAGCTCATCCAGTTCCACAGTGATAATGAGGGGCAACCTCCTGATGACACCCTTGAAACCCCGCTCCGGCCCAAGATAGTATTGGTGAGCAACATGAATCATGTTATGGGCATCAACTAATAGTGCGTCAATTTCCCCAAAATACTTGTGTTTGAAGAGCCTTTGGCACAAGTTTTTGGCCTTGGCCTTTGCCACCCCTCTAGTAAGAGAGAAAGCCAAGAACATGCCCATGATATCAATGTTCACCCTGTACCTGTGATAGGTCCACAGGCATTCAGGCCCCAACACCTCCTTAACCTCATGTAGAATGAGTGGATGCCTGAGTGAGAGCATTCACAACAGGCGTTTATCCATCACTTCTCCTAAAAAAGACACCATGTTTCTTGTAGACTCCAGACAAATGGTGGTGTCCATATCTCCAGGTGTTATGCTTTCTGCCTTCAAAGATTGTGACTCATTATCCCACTGGCTGATGGCTATATAGGTGAGTTACATTTGTCTTAAATGATCCAAATCTTTCCCTAGATAGAGGCCATCTTAACTAGCATACCTTCCAATAACTGTCATAATGACATCGTTGGGGGCGTGTCACCTTCGTACTCTTATAGGGTCACCACCTTGTCCGAAGCAAGTTGTCTTGATATCTCCACACCATTGTCATTAATAATATGTCAAAAATCTTACATACCATTTATGACTTGATGCCCTAGCGCCGTCATTCCGAAGAAAACATCCCACTTCTATCATGTATACGGCTTCCCATCATTAAAGCATTCCCATTCCCAATGCTGGGGAAAAGGTGTCACATGTCCAATGTGCGGCGGGGACTAAGAGGCGCTCAGACTGAGGTTACTAACTTCAACCCTCAATCTGTTTAGATGCATATCACATTCGAATTGCTTAGGCTCTACGCTCATCTTCCTCAGTGATGGCTCGTTTGGCAAGTTCAGCTGCCACAGAGATGCCTTAGCGGTAGACATGACTGATTTTGAAGTCTTCAAATTGTCTAACATATTCCCTGATTTTCTTAACCCACATGTTGAGTTTCCAATCTGGTGTTATCTCTTGTCGGATTGCGTTAACCACAATCATGGAGTCACCTTCTAGGTGAGTGTTTCTAGCCCCCAGTAGCATGCTCATTTCCAACCCTTTCATGGCCGCCCTAAATTCTGCAGTATTGTTTGTGCCCATGCCAATAGACTCCTTATGCTCAACAATAATCTCTCCAGAGTCATTTCTAATAACAATTCCAATCCGGCTTGGTCCAGGATTCCCATGCACCGCTCCATCGAAATTCAGTTTGACCTAGCCTGACTTTGGAGCTATCCATCGTGTGTTGGCGCGAGCTTTATTTTTATCAGCAATATTAGTAATTCCAACCAAAGCTGAAACGGTAAGTCCTTTGAAGACTTTGGTCATATTGTCATCCCATAGTGAAAAGATCTTGTTTTTGCATGACTTCTTTTTTGCAGCTATGTTGACAAGTTCTATAACAGAGGCCTCAATTTTGGATATCAACCGTTCTCTTGTCATAGATTCATCTCTAAACACTCTCCTATTGCATTCCTTCCTCAACTCCCAGACAACCATTTAGGAGGTGACTTGCCACATGCTATCAAAAATACCCTTCCTTAGGTGAGAAGGCCATATGTAGAACCAACCTTCTAGGGTTTTGGGTTTGGGTGTTTGCAAGTCTAGTTTTTGAAGGAAATGGTTCCAACAAAACTTAGCATAAGGACACAAGCAAGATATGGTTTTCATCTTCTGCTTGTTTGCATAGAGGGCACCGACCCAGTCCAATGATCCCAATTCGGTTCAATCTGTCATGTGTCAAAATTTGGCCTTGGATGGCAAGCCAGGCAAAAGCTCCTGCTCGGGGCGAGCAATCTTTACCCTATAACAACTCTTTTGGCCACAGCGGTTCTACCACAATAGCTTCCTGGACCTTATAGCCAATCCTAACTATGACCTGTCCACACGATCTCACATGTCTGTAATATCTCTGCCAATTTCTTTTTCTGTTCAGTAGGAGCTTGTATGTCTTCAAAAGTTTTCCATTTCCACACATGTTTTTTGTTAGAACTTAGACCTATCCACCGATCCGTAGTCTAATATTTTCTTACCCCATACTCTGGTTGTTTCTGCTCTGATCAGGTCTAAATCTGGGAGAGTATGTAATGTCGGCTTTCCCACGAGCCTTCCCAGAACTGGGCTTGACCCCCATCATTTATTTCCCATATGATGTGCCTTGTGATTATTTTCCTACACTCCAAGATGAAATTCCAGATGGCGGATCCCCCTGGAGGATCAAGTGTATTTAAAATTCTAATCGGCTCATCAGTGTCCAGATATTTTCTTCTCAGTATTTGGACCCATTTCCGGTTATCGTCTCAGTAAAGGCTCCATACTAGTTTGGCACCCATAGCTAAATTCATATTGTGAATCTCTCTGATACCAATCCCTTTTGCACTAATGGTTTGCATATATTGTTCCATGACAGTAAAGGGATTTTATTAAGATCCTCTGGGCCATTCCACAAGAACCTCCGCATTATTTCTACTAACCCATCACCCACAACCTTGGGAATTTTCATACATGACATTGAGTAAATGGGGATGGCTGATAGCACAACTTTGATCATGAGGATTTTGCTAGCAGGAGACAACCATTTCCCTTTCCAGAGATCAATTTTCTTTTTGCAATTTGTAATAAGATTGTCCCAGTAGCATTTCTTATTGATTCCTCTGAATAAAGGGACACCTAAAAATCTCCCTAGGAAAGAGGCAATCTTTAGGTCTAAAATTCTGGGTATATCTCTCTACAAGCCTGGTTGTACATTGAGAAAAAAGACCTCCGATTTTCTCCAATTGATTGACTGCCCAGAAGCCCTAGTGTAGTTGTCCAACGTGTTTTTGATAACTCTTTCTTCTGCTCTATATACTTTTCCAAACAGAATCGTACCATCTGCAAATTGCTGGTGAGTGGGATTCTCAATGCCAAGACAAACTTCCATACCCTTCCATTTACCAATTCTCCTTTGATGCTGGATAGCCCTACCCAAGGCCTCGGCCATGATGATGATCAAAAATGGGGATAAAGGGCCCCCTTGCCTTATCCCCCTAGTTGAAGAGAAGAATCCTTGTGCAACACCGTTTACAAGGACTGAGCATTGTGGGTTCGAGATACAACAGGCCACCCAACTGACCCAATCTACTTCAAAGCCAATTTTTTGGGGAACACTGATTAGGAATTGCCTATCCACAAGATCATTTGCTTTGAGGACAACTAGTTTCATACTCATGCTTGGAGCTCTGGCTTTCCTGGTTGAGTGAATTGCCTCATGGGCAATGATTATACCTTCTACAATTGATCAACGTGGTGAAAATCCACTCTGTTCATTTGAAATTATCTTGTCAAGGACATTCTTTAATCTGTTCGAAATAATTTTTGTTATGATCTTAAAAATAGTGTTACACAATGCTATGGGTTTGTAGTCTGTCATTGTCTGTACCTCTTTCTTTTTCGGTATTAGCACCAGGAACGTGTGGTTGAAGGCCCCCATTATCACCTTGTGATAGAATCTGGCCAGGAATCCGTCCGGACTAGGAGCCTTATTTGCTCCGAGCTGAAAAACTGCCTTCTTGGTTTCCTCCAGGCTGATAGCTTTATAGAGTTCCCTATTATCTTCTTCATTTATTAGGGTAGGAATATGACATAGAAATTCATCCCTATCTTTGTCATTTTCCGCCATTTCTCTGTTGAAGACTTCCTGAAAATATTCGACCGTCTTTTGATTGACCTCCTCGGCCGTGGAAGCTCTAGTACCATCTGCCCTAGTTATATCATTGATTTGATTTATGCTTCTATTCACCATTGTTGCTCTGTGGAAGTATTTGGTGTTTTTATCCCCTTCCTTAAGCCAAGCTTTCTTGGACTTCTATTTCTAGAAAATTTCCTCCCTCTTCATGTTTTCTTCGAGTTCTAATTTAAGCGTCCGCTCTTTCTCAAACTCTACAACACTCGTACCCCTTACAATGACTTGTTCATTAAGGCAAAACAACTCACCTTCCACCTGTTTTTTCTTCTTGAAGATATCCTTGAAGTTATTCTGATTCCATTCTTTAAGCTTCTTTTTGATGTGACAATTTCTGCTTAAACTGATACATTTTTGGCTTATCTCTGCACTAGATTTCACACCACCATCCTTTTATGAGATCATGGAGTGACTCTTCTCTCAACCACATATTTTCAAAACGAAAGGGAGAACCCCCATTGGGTTGCTCTTTATTGAAAGCTAATTGAACAAAGAAGTGATCCAACCCTGTATATGAAAGTATTAATGACAAAGATGTCTTGGGATTCATCCCAGCCTCCATTTATAAAGAAGTGATCCAATTTCTCTACAATGCTGGTAAAACCTTTTTGTCTATAGGTCTAGGTGAATCTTCTGTTTTTGGAAACTATTTCCCTCAAGTTGTTGTACACCCAATCTAGAAAGTCCTGCTGAACCCTAGAAACATTTTGTATACCCCCTTGCTTCTCTGAGTTATCCAAAGTTGCATTGAAGTCAACTCCGACAATTGTCGGAAGATCAATATTTTGCTCCAGCCAAATTTTGATCTCCCTCCACGTAATTCTTTTGACCAAAGTGGAAATTGGCCCATACACATTTACCACTTGGAATTCCCTGTTTCCGCTCAGGATTCTGCACCTAATTGCCATCCAAAACTGGCAACTCTTGATGAATGTGCAAGATACAGTCAATGGGTTCCATACTATTCCAATTCCTCCTGAGGCTCCGATTGCTTCTACAAATAAACCTTCCCACTTCTTCCATGCTCTCATGCGCAACTCACTATCAACCTTATCCCATTTGGTTTCCTGTAAGAGTATAATATCTTCCCTGCTTTGATCAATTTAACACTTAGTCAAGCGCCACTTGCTAGGGGAATTGATACCCCTAGCATTCCAGGTAAGGAGCTTCATTGGTCCTCGGGAAGGACATACTCCTTCCCATTTCTGAGTTTCATTTGGTCTTTTGCGCTGGCAGCCATTACCAGTTTTGCGACATTTGCCTTGCGACCTCTTTTCTTTGATACTGTTACTGAAGGCTTCTTACACTTAGAGGGTGTTTGTTCAATGTCCAATTTAACCCTAGTGCATATCTGTTCATTGTCTAATTCCACATCTCCTTTTGAGTCTATATCCTCAAGCCCTTCTGCCTCAGTTATCCAATCATCATTTGATCCCCCCTGTTGGATGTTGTCAGTACACTCCTGCTCTCCAATATCATCCGTATGTTCCAATGCCTCTTCCATGTGTATCACTGGATTTTCTGAGGAAGCAATATTCGTTTCTTCATGGATAGCTATATCCAAAGTCGTTCCTTGGAAGGGATCTTCCCCGGGGGATTCCTTATAAACAATAACCTGAAGGTTTTTACCACAGTGTCTTAATCCGAAACCATTTCTTGATTTTCCATGGGAATGTCCTTTGATCCCTCCTCGGCCGATTCACAGTCAAGATTGTTTGATCCAAGATTCATGCCTTCCATAGCCTCCGTAGTTTCCAGGTTTGTAGGGATCTCAGTTTCCTCATTCGGGCATTGTTCTTGCATGTAAGTTTGAGTGTTGTCCATATTCTCTTGAATCACCCTTTGTTTCCAGGTGCCCCATTTTGTTTGCAATTCTATCTCCCAAGGTAGTTGTTCGGAAGGTGGGATTTTAACACACAGTCTGACATAATTCCCATGCACCTCATCTACTATAATACCATCGGAAGCTTGAAAATCTCCCAACCCTTTTGCTATATCTATCAAGACCTGTTTATCCCAATATTCAACTGGAAGGTCATAAAGTCTATACCAAACTATCTTTTTGCTAAATTCAAATTTCCAGGGGTTAAAGTTTGTTCCCATTTCTCCAATAAAAGTGCTTGACCATCAATCTTTTGACTATCTTGCCTTAGAAATTTATTCCTTTCCTGTGCCGTAGGCACAATCACCGTGAAGAAATTGTTTGGCAATTTTTGCAATCGAAAATTTATCCCCCAATTATAAGAGAGCCATTCATGTAATTTTTTCGATTCTATGCTATCTCCACGCAATTTCAAAATCAAACTAGTCTCTTGGTATTTTGCTATTGATTGTTTGATTTGTTCTTTCCTAAGCTTAATAGGGATACATAGGCATTCAGTAGGCTTACCCATAATATCCTTTGCTGTTGCTTGCTCCCTTGTGACTGGTGGTTTTTCTTTCCATGCTTTGCTGGTGCGATTGAAGGGGTTGATAGGGTTTTTTCTCGCCAATTTTCTGATGTATCCGCATTTTGCCCGTACTGCCCATACCCTTTCTTGAATGGTCTCCGGAACCTGGAATTGATATTTCGATGCTCGATTTTCCTTTCCTTAAAGTAATTCCAGTGTTGTGCTAGGATTTCCCTGCGCCATATGTTCCATGCATGTGGTGGCCACTTCTTTCGAGAGTGAGATTCCCAAGATTTGTCAACCCATTTTCCATTCTCAAATACCCATTGCGGCTAATGCTAGGATTTGTCGACCCATTTACTGTTCTCAAATACCCATTCCAGTCGATGCTAGAGATTTCCTGAATCCATATGACTACCATACGCTCTCCATCTATTTTTGATTTTATCCCTGAATTCATTCATTGGGACCTCCCGTTCTGTTATGTTTTGGGATAGCTGCAAATGTAATAGCACTCTATGTTGTATGTATTTTCCAAATGCAACAATCTCTCTTTCATTTATATTGGGAATGAGGATAGGAGAGACATGTCCCATTATAAGAAAGGAATGCCTCTTCCCATTAATTATAATTTAATCAATCTTGTAATGTTTCATCAATCAATTATTAATTAGGAATAATATAATAATTTAATATTAAATATTAAATTTCATATGATTAATAATAATATAACATATATATTATATTATTATTAATCAACATATATTATATGTGTTACCAAATTTTTTCCACATGCCAAATTTGGTTGACCAAACAAATCAAATGCAATAGCTTTGAAGTCATAGGAGGTAATAGATTATCATGATGCAGAAGTAAACTCAATCCTTTCTGTTTTTTA